>CAUYON010011063.1:0-66341 GCA_963573935.1 Arctocebus calabarensis
ATGTTAACAAATGGAAAAACATACCATGCTCATGGCTGGGAAGAATCAACATTGTTAAAATGTCTATACTACCCAAAGCAATATATAATTTTAATGCAATTCCTATTAAAGCTCCATTGTTATATTTTAAAGATCTTGAAAAAATAATACTTCGTTTTATATGGAATCAGAAAAAATCTCAAATAGCCAAGATGTTACTCAGAAATAAAATAAAGTAGGAGAACTCATACTACCAGACCTGAGACTCTACTGTAAATCTATAGTGATCAAAACAGTATGGTACTGGCACAAAAACAGAGAGGTAGATGTTTGGAACAGAATAGAAAACTGAGCGATGAATCCAGCTACTTACCATTATTTGATCTTTGACAAGCCAATTAAAAACATTCAGTGGGGGCTCGGTGCCTGTGGCTCAACGGGCTAAGGCGCCAGCCACGTACACCTGAGCTGGCGGGTTCAAATCCAGCCTGGGCCTGCCAAGCAACAATAATGGCTGCAACCAAAAGTGGCCGGGCGCTGTGGCGGGCGCCTGCCATCCCAGCTACTTGGGAGGCGGAGGCAAGAGACTCGCTTGAGCCCAGAAATTGGAGGTTGCTGTGAGCTGTGATGCCACAGCACTCTACCCAGGGTGACAGCTTGAGGCTCTGTCTCAAAAAAAATAAAAAAAATGGCTCAGGGGCTTCTTCTAGTTTCTCTTCTAGCTTTGGATTCTGCCTTCATCCCTCAGTCTAGATCAGCTTCTAGAAAAAAGGAGACGTGCCCTGGAAGAATGCCTTTGCCTGTACCCAAGATAGGTGTCTACAAGCGGGCATAACCCTTCCCTCTTCTCCCTACAAACTGGTGGAAGCACTTGCACCAAAGGTTGGAGGGTTTCCTGGAAGGGTGGAGTTTCCTAGAAGGCCAAGGTCATCTATCATGGTACTGAGAGCCAGCTCACAAGGGTCTGGAGACCAGCTCATCCTGGTTGCCCAGCACTGTCCTGGTTTAAGTCCTGGAAGTCCTGTGTCCTGGGGAACCAACTCCTCAGTCCCTGGACTCCAAAATTACCGGCCATCTTAGAAGGGTTCTAAGCAATTCCCAAAGCAGATCTCCTGCCAGAAGACTAGCTTTGTCACAAAGCCTTTTCTGGTAGATACAGAATCTTCTATGATCTTCTGGGCACTGGGACAGGAGGAGGAATGATGTGCCCTGTAGTATGGTGGGACCTTATCTGTATTCCTTGAAGCACCCTCAGCCCCTCTGTAATCCAACCTCCACACGGCTTCTCACCAAGTGAACACACATATGCAGACATGGGAAAAACACCCAGAGCACCCCTGACCTTGAAGGCTCTTGCCAAGGACACACTGGCACAAACAGCAGGTGTCCACTGCTGGAATTTGATGAGCGGCTCAGAGAATGGAGCAGCGCCCACCTCCCCTCCTCATCCTGATTGGCTGCTGTGTGAGGGACTCACCGGAGTCCTCGCCTTCTCCTTGGGAGCAAGGAGGAGAGAGGATACCCGAAAAAGTGAGGTCTAAGAGAACAGGAGTCTTCTCAAGAAGGCCCCAAGCACACACCAGCAAGGTCCTCCCCGTGCTGACTCAGCTGTTAGGAATTTGTAGAAACTTAACTTTCTGGGACCTGGAAACTAACACTTCTGCTTCTGTAAAAGCCCTGGTTCTGTAAAAGCTGGAGGCCGCTTCTCTAGCTTGATTCAAACTGAACAATGAGAAAGTTGCCCTTAAGCTGGACCGTTTTGACTGGGGATGAAAAGGAGGCGACTGAGCCAACTGGGGAGCCCTGTTTTTTTTGGGGGGGGGATGGGAGGGAGGGGACTCATGATCATCCTAGCCAAGGAGTCTGGAGTGTCCTTCTTCACGTCCCCAGAGGCACAGTTCAGCATGGTGAGGTGTGGTGAGCAGAGGTGCTGGGGTGTGGGGGAGGCCAGGCCGTACTGTCTGTGTGCAGGGCATCTGGAATGGTCCTCACAAGTCACTGAGGAGGTGGCCTTATCTCACTTTATAGACGACAAACGAGATTCCAAGAGGTAATGTGGTTTGAGCACACTGTGAGTTAGTGGCAGAGCTGAAACCAGACATGGGTCCTCTCCTGCCAGGCCCCGGGTTGCTCCACTGTTCTACGCACCTCTGGGGTTTCCCTTTACCTACAGGCTGTGCGACCCCCAGCCGTCATGGTTTGGCAGCATCCCCACTGCTGCAGAGCACGGAGTGGGACTATGGTCTTCCTGTGTTTTACCCACGGAGGCCACAGTAACTTGTGGCCTCTGTCCCTGTCATGCGGGGGTGGGGCAGGGGCTCTGCGTCCACAGCCCGCTGTGCTGTCCTTCGCTGGCCCTTCCCCAGGTGCCGGCATCCCAGCAGGCCCTCTACTTGGCAGGAGAGTCTTCCCTCTCTTGTGTTTAGAGATCACTATCCGTGGTGAATGATCTGGAAAATCTGTAATTACACCTTCTCAGAGCTCTTCTTCTGTTTAAGGTTCCCTGTGTTGAGACTCAATATCCAGTGTCCTTGGAGGCAGCAGAGGGAGGGGAGTGCCCTGCTGCTGACTCAGAGGCCTGCCCTGTCCCTCCAGGCTGTGGCCCCGAAGCAGGAGTGTCCTGCTTTCAGAGTCCCTCCCCTCTGGGTCACCCCCTCCCCGACTCTCGAGGTTGGAAATCTTACAGGATTCATCCTTTCAAAATACATATAAACTTGCACTAGGTGACTGGCGCTCATTAACTCATGAACCACTGACTTTTTGTTTCTTCAAATCATTTCCCCTAGGAAGGAGCTTTCCTTTGGAAAATAGATCTCTGGGTTTCCTCCTGCTGTTCCAAGTACACCCAGCACCCCCAACATGAATGTGCAGAGGGAGGCTTCTGCGACTTCTCTCACCTTGCGTAGACAGGGAGAAAAGGAAGGGAAGTCCCTCTGGCCCACCACGGCCTCCGCGTCTGCAGGGCTGAAGAGGAAAGCAAACGGGGGAGGGGGGGAGGCGCCGTGGGGCAGAAGGCACATGTTTTCCTTGAGAAAGCCCCGGAAGGCACCAGGGAGTGGGGCGAGGCAGGCATCGGTCTCTGAAGGCCAGACAGCAGCCCTCTGACATCTGGAGGGCGGAGCAGTGAGAGAGTTTCCTGCTTTTGTTTCTGGAGACAAACCTTCTCCTGACACCCAGCATCTGCTCTGCCCAGGAGGCCCTGCAATATTTAACAGACCCAAGCTCTGCAAGGGGGCACTTGAGTCCACATTTGGAGGCTCACAGCCGCAGCCTGGGCAGGAGAGCAAGGAAGGAGACCGGCTGGGATACCCAGTTTGGATCTTCTGTGCCCCTCGCCCCTCCCACTGTTTCATTCATTCATTCAGCAGCAATTCTTTCGTGCCCTTAGTATTTGCTGGGTACTGAAGTGGGCATTGCAGACAACGGGAAAGAAGGAGGCTCCTACCCTTAGGGGGTTTATTTGCTAGTATGGAAGAAAGATGATGAACAGATAAATACACTGCCAAGTAGTGATAAAGGAAATGAGGAAGTGATGGGGTGTGTATGTGAGAGGGGGGAGATAGTACATGGACAGTGACTAGAGAAGGCTTCCTGGGGGAAGCTTATCTTTTTTTTTTTTTGTGGAAACAGCCTCACTTTGTTGCCCTGGGTAGAGTGCCGTGGCGTCACACAGCTCACAGCAACCTCCAACTCCTGGGCTTAGGCGATTCTCTACCTTAGCCTCCCGAGTAGCTGGGACTACAGGCGCCCGCCACAACACCTGGCTATTTTTTTGTTTTGCAGTTCGGCCGAGGCTGGGTTTGAACCTGGCACCTTCAGCATATGGGGCCAGCGCCCTACTCGCTGAGCCACAGGTGCCGCCCGGAAGGTTATCTTTTATATTTTAGTAGAAACGTGGGTAAAGTGAGGATGTGAGCCCTATGGAACACGAGGAAAAGAATTCCAAGTAAAACGACCAGCCAGTGTCAAGGACCTGAGATGGACCCTGTGGCCGGCATGTTTAAGGGGAGATGGAGAGACTGGGTTTTGTTGGGTGTCCTGGGGAAACAGCGAATGAGGAAGTTAGGTCCCAGAGATCCACCTGCTGGGTCAGATCCCAGAGGGCCTGATAAGACTCAAGTTAGTACTTTGCACTGCATTTGATGCATGATGCCATGTCATTGGCGAGAAAGAGAGAGAGCAGGCGTGTGGCCTCTGCTGGTGTATTCAAAGGGACCATCCCAGCCACTGTGTGCTCTTCTCCCTTGCCCCTGGGGGGAGGCACTCCATATGGGGTGAGCTCCATTAGGAAATAATGCCTGTGAACATGCTTCTTCGTCTCGAATGTTTCCCATGGTACATTACCGTGCTCCCCTCTCTGGGGACGACCGCAGCGTGGGAGAACGGGCCTACGACAGCACGGGAACCCCTCTGTGATCCTGGGCACAGTCGCCCACTTTGTAAATCAGGGATTATATTCTACCACATGGTGAGGCTGCTGTGGGGTCAGACAAGGTCATGGGGGCTCCTGTCTGTGACCAGCCTGGGTCTGCAGCAGCCACTGAGGGCCGTGCTGCGTCCTCACCGTCCCCTTACCCTGCCGTCCCTCTCCAGTGACCCTTCACGACAAACTCTTCTTTTGGACCGGTGGGGGTGAATCATTTCTGGGCCGGGATGCTGACTGATAAAGACTCTAAGGAATATTAATCCATTCCTATGTTTGGGCGTTTGCCAAAGACTCCCAAATCTAAATCCCCAGTTATTTTCCCTTCTTAAAGATCCAGACTGGCGTTGAGGGTCAGTTCTCCACGGGGCTGGCATTTCTGCAGAGACCAGGGCCTCCTCTTCTCCAGACTGCCTTTTCTAGCGGATTTATATAGTGTCTCCTTTCGGAGTAAAGGGCAGGTTTGTTTCTGTCTGGTACCATATGGTTAATGCCTCCCTGGGCACAGCCAGACAAATTCCCAGGTATAAAGGACTTGACTGTCCTGATCTCAGGGCTCCTCCCTTGGACACATCAGTCCCTGCTTATGTAGGACTCTTGGCCCTTTTCCTGTTGCCCTGTAGTAGTTGGGGCTTGAGAAATGCTGCTACTTTGGCTACTGGTATTGCTGTGAGCGACAAAGCCTTTGTCTCTGACTCAGGAGTCTGGTAGATTCTGTCAGCATCCACGAAGCTGCGGCAGTCCACCACGTTGGGTTAAAACTGGGATAAAATCTTAGACTCTTCACAGGCTCAATGACTGGAGCCTTTCACTCTTTACGGGCACATTCTTTAAATGCCTTGTTGCCACTTAAAACTCAACAAGTTCACAGCCAAAGCCATCGCACTTATTCCCACAGCTCAGCATCTCCCCCCAGGTGCCCCGAGTACTTTGTCACACTTACAGAACTGTCCCCTTCTCTTTCTTGCTTCTTGCTGCATCCAATTCCTCATCAAATTTGGGGGTGACTTCTTTAAGTTGTCACCCAATCCACTGCTTTCCCTTTCCTGGGCCACAAACTCAGAGATATTGTGATACTGTCTCACCTCACCTAACCCCCCCAGGGTCTAGGCTCACCCTCCCCACTCAGTTCTGTTTATTGCCTCTAGAGCATACATCCTGTTTTCCTCCAGACTCTTTGCATTCTTTTTATCTTTTTTGTTTGTTTGTTTGAGACAGAGCCTCAAGCTGTCACCTTGGAAAGAGTGACGTGGCATCACAGCTCACAGCAACCTCCAATTCCTGGGCTCAAGCGAGTCTCTTGCCTCTGCCTCCCAAGTAGCTGGGGTTACAGGCGCCCGCCACAACGCCCGGCCATTTTTTGGTTGCAGCATCATTGTTGTTTGGCGGACTGGACTGGATTTGAACCCGCCAGCTCAGGTGTACGTGGCTGGCGCCCTAGCCCATTGAGCCACAGGTGCTGAGCCTCTTTTCATCTTTTTAACTGACAACATTAACCCATCAATTTACTGGATACATGATGTTTTGAAATATGTATACATTGTAACATGGTTCAACACCAACACTCAATATCAGCTTTAGTGATTTTCAAGAACACAATACTGTGTTATTAACTATAGTCACCATGTTGTACAATAGATCTCTTGAATTTATTCTTCATGTCTAGCTGAAATTTTGTGTCATTTCACCAACCTTCCCTTTATCCCTCTCTCTCCAGACCCTGGAAAGCATCGTTCTACTCACACTCCCATATGGTCAATTCTTTTAGATCCTGAGTCTGAGTGAGATCGTGTGATGTTTATTCTCTCTGCGCATGGCTTATTTCACTTAGCATAATGTCCTCTGGGTTCATCCATGTTGTGCAAAAGACAGGATTTGATTTTTTTAAAGGCTGAATAGTATTCCTTTGTGCATATTTTCTTTATTCGTTAATCTGTTGATAGACACTTAGGCTGATTCTGTATCTCAGCTATTGTGAATGGTGCTGCAGTAAACGGGGGTGTGCAGATATCTCTTTGACATACTGATTTCATTTTCTTTGGATGAATACCCAGAAGTGAGATTGCTGAATCTTATGGTAGTTCTATTTTTAATTTTATGAGAAACCCCCATGCAGTTTTCCATAATGGCTGCACTATTTTACATTCCCATAGCAGTGGATAAGGGGTCCCCTTTCTCCATATCCTTGCCAACACTTATCTTTCATCTCTTTGATAATAGCCATTCTGACAGGTGCGGAGTGATATCTCATTGTGGTTTTCATTTGCATTTTCCTGATGATTAGTGATGTTGGGCATTTTTTCCTATACCTATTGGTTTTTTTTTTTTTTTTTTTTTTAGAAACAGCCTCAAGCAGTCACCCTGGATAGAGTGCCATGGCATCACAGCTCATAGCAACCTCCAATTCCTGGGCTCAAGCGAGTCTCTTGCCTCTGCCTCCCAAGTAGCTGGGACTACAGGCACCCGCCACAACGCCTGGCCATTTTTTGGTTGCAGCCGTCGTTGTTGTTTGGCGGGCCTGGGCTGGATTCGAACCCGCCAGCTCAGGTGTACGTGGCTGGCGCCTTAGCCCGTTGAGCCACAGGCGCCAAGCCAAAACATTATAATTTTAAAGAAAGACAGGATCCCGCCTTGCGCATGAAACATACACTGGACCAGCCTTGCCCTAATTTCGATTCATCTTGAATTTTGTTTTTTGTAGTTTATTCATCATTGATATTGTTGGCATTAATTCAGTTCTTAAAAATACTGTATTAGAATATTATTAATCTTAATTTGCCCTTAAATTTTGCACCTTGGCAAGTGCCTGGCCTTGCCCTGGGCTGGACCCAGCAGGGCCCCTCTCACAGTCTGTTGAGAGCTAGTTCTGCGCCAGGCACTCTTCCAAGGCTTTGCTTGCCTTGTTGTCCACCCTACAGCCCTAGATGCTGTTTTACAGAGGAGGACCTTGCAGCTAAGAGAGGTCAAGAGCTTTCCTTAAGATCACAGCAGAAGGGCGAGAACTTGAGAACTTGAACCCAACCAGGTTTCCTTGAGGGAGGGAGCTCCCTGGTCTGAGAGCAGCTCAAGCACAGGTGGGCACTGAGGCTCCTCCAGGGAATTCCTGCAGGGCGTGGGAGGCGCCCGGTGACCTCCAGAGTTCACCACGACATTCAATTTTAGCTTTCTCCCATCCTATTGGTCCCACTGTTTCGTTAGAAACAGCCCAATGCCTCGGGGCCCTAACCGGCACCCCGGAAAACCTTAGAGAAGGCACGGAGCGGGGTCGGGGGTGGGGTCGGGGGTGCGGGGTGCGGAGGTGTGCAGGGGTGGAGGGAATAATGGGCCTCCCACTAGAGAGGACAGGAAAGGGGACCCTGCCCGGGCGCCACAGCAGTCCTGGGAGGGCGGGGTGCTGCGTTGGTAATAAGCGGAATTGGGTTTTAATGGGGTTCGCACAGATAGAACAGAATCAAATTAGGGCCTAATTGGCATGCAGGAGGCAGAGAGAGCGGCGGGGCGCGGCGGGCCCGCTGGGGCAGAGCAGCGCTGCAGCTCCCAGGACAGGCTCCGGCCGGCGGGAGACCGTGGCGCGCCGGGACCCCTTACAGCGGCCACGGCTCTTCCCTGGAGAACGAGCAACTCGCGAAGGGACTAAGGAGGTGCGGGGGTTGGGGTTGGGGGGTGGGTGAGTGGGGCTCTGACCTGGAACTCGCTTCTTGAAAGCTGACAGCAGTGCACAGCTTGCCTCTGGCTTGTTTTGGTTTGTTTTGTCTTTCCTATTGATGGAAAAGAAAAAGGAAAGGATGTGGGGAGGTGGCAAGGGGAAGGAAAGAGGAACAGCAGAGGGTAAAAAGAGTTCCAAAAGGAACCGAAAGCCCCTGTGTGTGATAAAATTGCTAGTAATAATAGTAATGTTGGATGGTGACCCTGCCAGGGCCTGAGCCAGCAGGTTGCACAGATTACTAGCCTGACTCCTGTGAGTTTTGGTAACTCCCCCTTTTCTCCATTTCACACACGAGGATTTGGAAGTACCGAGAGGTTTAGTTGTTTTCCCAGGGACACCAACCAGCACAATGCAGAACTGACCTTTCCAACTTAATCTTGGGAACTCCAGAGGTTTTGCTTCTATTTGTTTCTGCCACAAACGGTGCAAAGAGTTTTACATTTTTTTTCCTTATTTATTTTTAAAAGCATTTACACGATTCCCTGAGACTGATGGTGCCTAGGTTTTGGTTGTTGACAATTTGAAGGTTTTAAGATGGAATTTCTTTCCAAGGTTTTCCGATTTGGTGTTTTGCGATAGCAGAGGAATCTTACATCTGCCTTACTGCCCTGTGGTGTCCTGGGAAGTCTCATTCCTCTGCAGACAACATACTTCCTGTGCCAAAGGGCAGTCCTAGTGTTTGGTGGATAGCAACCAGGGGAAGCAAAGAGAAGCCCCAGGAGGGCCACAGGTGAGCAGAACAGTGGTAGGAATGTGGTGAATACTATAGTAACTCTCCCTTCTCAAGCATGTCCTACATAAGTATGCCCACTTCTCAAATGATTCTTCAAGAGAGGCATTTAAATCCCTATTTTTAAGGCTCAGAGAAGTACAGTGACTTACCCAAGGTCACACAGCGAGTCCATTGTCAGAACTGATATCCAAACCCAGGTCTGTGTGACCTCAGATCACATTGCTCCTCTGTTTTGGAAGCACCAAGAATTAGCATGTCCTCCCAGCAGTTGGGAGACAGGGTGTCTTGCTGCCATCTGTGCTACAAACCCTTTGGGATGTGGCTGGGGTGGAGGGTCCTTAGGGCATCCGGCACTGACCATTTCGAGCCTTATCTGCCTTCTAATGGGGTTAGACATTTCTTGGTGACGGCTGAAAACATTCAGGGCAGCGTTTTCTAAAGCATATTACCAGGAAACATGTTCAGAATCTTTTATGAAACCAATAAGCTCTATGTTCAAATTATTTCAGCAAATTTGGGATTGACCAAAATTAAACCTGCTCCTTTACTGCAGTACTTTTCAGAGCCTTGAATGTGTTCACTGGAATGTGAACCTCTGAGAGGGTGGGCAGTAAGAGCATTCTCCAAACGTAACTAATCGTGGAACTCTTCCCCACAGCACTGTGCTGGCCTGGGGTTCCACAAAACTGACTTGGAGAAACGTGACCACATTATGTTCCCAAACTCAGACCTGGGTGGGAGGTAGACCTTGTCCTCTACTTTGCTACCTACTACCTTCTTTCATCAGGAGAGACATTTTAAAGTTCTGCTCTTGTAGAAAAGTGTTCATAGTTGAATGAGGGAATCTCAGTTTCCTGTGTGCCACACGGAAAAGTGCCAACCACACTTGGTGATCAAAAATCTTCACTTTTTGAAGGGAAAAAGCCTGTGGCTCAAAGGAGTAGGGCACCGGCTCCCTATGTCGGAGGTGGCAGGTTCAAACCCCCTCCCAAAAAATTTTCACTGAGTCCTCTGGCCTATCCAAAGTATCACAGGGGACGTGAAGACTGAGAAGTAAATGAAGCTCACACCTTGTGTTCCTATCTCTGGGAGTCCAACATGGGAGAATCACCTGAGGTCAGGAGTTCAAGACCAGCTTGCGGAGGATCAAGGCTCGGTCTCTACTAAAAATAGAAAAAATTTTTCAAAGTCAGGCATTGTGGTGGGTGCTTGTAATCCCAACTACACAGGAGTCTGAGGCATGGGGATCACCTAAACCCTGGAGTTTGAGGTTGCTGTGAGCTAGGCTGAGGCCCCAGCACTCTAGTCTGGGCAACAGACTGAGACTCTGTCTTAAAATAATGATAATAATAATAATAATAATAAATTAATGAAAATAAACCTGATGATGATATAGCATGTTTAGTACTCAGCAAATGGTAGAGGCAGTTTTGAGGTTTTTGTTACAGGTACACCTGTTCCTGGTCCCTGCCCTCTTAGAACTCACAGTCTGGTTGAAAGAATAAAATACACCCAACACGGGAACTAGCTGCTCAGCTTGGTACATCTGTGACAAAGGCCAACTGCAAATATTTTCGAAACATCATTATTCTATTCCCTAAGCACATTTAAAATCCTTTATTAGATTTTTAATTATAAAATTAATACAACGCCCACTGTAAAAGCACACAAACACACACATACTTTAGAAAGTAGAAAAATAAAAGCAAAACTTTCTGCTCACAGTTTCTACTCCATACCCCGCCTCCCTAGAGGTAATCACTGCTAATGCAATATGTACCCTCGCAAATTTTTCTATGCATAAACAAACATGTAAATATGGAATTTTCTTTTTACAAAAAAAAGTGGGTCATAAGATACACACTGCTTGTAACCTACTTTTTCTCACTTAACTATACACTGTGGACATCTTCTTTCTAAAACACCCAGATCAATTTCCCTATACTCCCAGCTGCCCGCCCCCCGTCCTCCCACCCCCCCCCCCACCGCAAGCCCACCCCTCAGTCATAGGATAACTGGCTCACTTTGTGAATCCCTGAGGAGGGAAGAGCTGTGGGAGGCAGCTCATCTATTAAACATCTACAGCCTGCGAAACGCATGTATGTCAGAAGACTAGGATAGATGGAAAAGCATTTGGATAGAGGGAACAGCATTTGCAGAAGTGCTAGTTCAAGTGAGCAAAGCCCAGTGTGGGAAATATATCTCTTCCTTTTCAGTGCTCAAAGGTCATCCCATTCCACACAAGTATCATGATTTATTTTCTCAGTCCCTTTCAATGTGAAATGCTTTTTCTATGAAAGTTTGGAATGTTGGCTCAGCACCTGTGGCTCAACAGGCTAAGGCGCCAGCCACGTACACCTGAGCTGGCCGGTTCGAATCCAGCCTGGGCCCGCCAAACAACAATGATGACGGCTGCAACCAAAAAATGGCTGGGTGTTGTGGCAGGCGCCTGCAGTCCCACCTACTTGGGAGGCGGAGGCAGGAGACTGGCTTGAGCGCCAACCAGGAGGTTGCTGTGAGCTGTGATGCCACGGCACTCTCTCCAGGGTGACAGCTTGAGGCTCTGTCTCAAAAAGAAAAAAAAAAGGAAAGACTGGAATGTTGCTGGTCTGGTGTGGCCACAGCCTAAGAGCCCAAGGGGCAGTGGGTCAGGTCTCTATAGCTTTTGATCCAGTGTCCCATGACCCGTGTACACCATAACTATTAAGTTTACCAGCCAATGTCATGATTGTTTCCAAAGGCACTTTGAACTGGAATCACCTGGGGTGAGATCCTTTAACTTAGAAGCGCGCAGGCAAATGGCTAAACTCAATGACACAAATGAGTGACTTGAGCATGTCACCAGCCACTTGTCACACTCAAAGGGTCAGTTGTAGCTGCAATTAGCTGGTTAACTAGCATTTATCGGGCTCTCAGGAGTTGCTAAAATATAGCAATGGTGGCAGTAGGAGGCATTGTAATTGCAAGGGCAAATATTTGTCCCGTGGCAAAGGGAATAGGAAAGGGGGGCCCCTTTAAGAGTCTCCCAGGGAGGTGGTTAAGAATTAGAAAGCAATCATAATTAGTCTTCAAAATGAAACTTGATTGGCCGATTGTCAGATATTCATCCCATCCTAATGCTGTGATGCTCTGGACTTGACGAGACAGGTCCTCTGCGAGTTCCAGCACTCTGGTTCCCTACGAAGAGGCCCCAAGACTCTTATTAAAAGCCCAAATAGCTGAGATTCTCCAGGATCAGCAAATACGCACAGAAAACCTTATATCAGCAGAATCTGCAGGCTTTCGGCTTCGGTGGCTGGTGTGCAGTGCTTTTCAATTGTCTCCATTCAGTTTCTCAAGTGGATCTCATATGCCCAGTGAGATCTTTATCATTTGTCACAGGGGTGATGGTGATACATGCTGGGTCTGCTACGGCGGGAGTCAGTCCTGGCTGCATAAAGACATCAGCAGCTCGACAAGGCTCAGCCCATGCCCTGCCATTGTCTGGGCTCAGGACACCATAGCTACCAGCCCTCATTCTCTGGTCTTGGAATAGGGCTGCCTCTTTCTCCATTTACCTATACACTTCCAGGTGTCAAAGTCAAAACCTCAGATTTGACTGACTGAGGTCAATGAAATCCAGCAAGCTGTGGTCCGTAGGTAGCAGACATGTACTTGGCTCTGAGCAATGGTCTCAGCTCTGCTACACGCTGGTGGGTGTTCTTGGGTGTATCCTTAGAACCCTCAGGGCCTTCAGTATAAATGGAAATGATAAAACTTCCCAGGGTTCTTGAGAGAGTGAAATGGTTTAGGGAAAACAGAGATGTAGACAAGCCCATGACTGGTTCAGTGTAGCGTGTCCTGTCTCTAGCAAAATCCACACCATTAAGACTTCTGGCACAGGCCAGTGTGGTGGCTCAGGCCTGTAATCCTAGTACTCTTGGAAGGCTGAGGCAGGAGGATTGCTTGAGCTCAGGAGTTTGAGACCAGACTGAGCAAGAATGAGACCCCCATCTCTACTAAAAATAGAAAAACCAGTTAGGTATCGTCCTAGGCACCAGCAGTCTCTGCTTCTGGGGAAGCTGAGGCAGGAGGATCACTACAACCCAGGGGTCTGAGGTTGCTATGAACTACACTAGCACCACAGCATGCTAGCCTGGGCAACACAGTGACACTCTGTGCAGCAATGTGAATATACTGAATGACACCCGGATTAGACACTTAAAAATGGTTAAAATTGGTTGGGCACAGTGGCTCACACCTGTATTCCTAGCACTCTGGGAGGCTGAGGTGGATGGATTGCTTTTAGCTCACAGGTTTGAGACCAGCCTCAGCAAGAGCAAGACACCTCCCCCCCCCCCCGATCTCTAAAAATATCCAAGTGTTGTGGCAGGCGCCTGTAGTCCCAGCTACTTGGGAGGCTGAGGTGAGAGAATCACTTGAACCTAAGAGTATGATATTGCTGTGAGCTAGGATATCACAGCACTCTACTGAGGGTAACAAAGTGAGACTCTGTCTCAAAAAAAAAATGGTTAAAATGTAAATGTTACATCATCTATAACACAATTTTAAAAAGCACTTACTGAACAATTACTTTATGCTAAGTGCTTCACCTGCAATTAATCCTCATGGCACCTCTATCAGGTGGGAGAAATTATGCCCATTTTAAAGATGAGGAAGTGAATTCCAAGTGGCCACCCAAGTAGCCACTAGCAGAGTCAGGATCCGAGCTAAGTCCATCTGACTCCTAGGCCTACACTTTAACCTTGACATTGTAATGCCTAACTCACCAAAATATAGCGTTGTGGGATTCCCGTTCAGTTTATGACAGCAGAAGCTTTATCCACACAGGCCGTCATTGACTTTGACGAATACCCACCAGGTGCCAGGTACAGATGTGAGAGGCGAATGTCAGATGGGAGAGAAGAGAAGATGAACGAGACCCAGAGGGTACTCCTATCACAGGCCAAGGCACGAAACAGGCAGGCGACTAAACCAAACAATGAGTCCTTTAGGAGCGGAGAGCGTTGTAAAGAGAGGAGCCCGAGAGGAGGCGTCTTCACACAGAAAGGAACGCTTCACAGCCTGCAGATGACTTTTTCCAGGACGGAGAAGAGGGGACGAGGTTTGCAAAGGCACAGTGGCTGAGGGTGCATGGCCAGCGTGCCCAACAGAGCACAAAGGAGCTCAAGGGAAGAAGTCTAAGAACATGTGGGCCGGCATGGTGGCAGGGCCTGCGGCCCCAGCTCCTCAGGAGGCTCAGGTGGGAAGACTGCCTGAGGCAGGAGTTTGAGGCTGCAGGGATCCGTGATCACGTACATGGACCGCCACTGCACCCCAGCCTGGGCCATATAGTAAGACCCCTTCTCTAATTTAAAAAAAAAAAAAAGGAATATTCTGGAAAGATAGCCAGGGGCAGACAGCATAAGCAAAAGAGGCTGGACGGTGTCTTCTAAAAGCATTGGGAAGCCTCTGGGATTTTGGAGCTAACTGAATGACAAGGTTAAATTTGTAGAACAGGGATAAAACAACACATAATTGAAACAACTCCAGTTTTCATCCTACAATTAATTAAACACAGTGTGGTATATCCACTTGGGATATTCTACAATGGAATATTGTTTGGCCATAAAAAGGGGTGAAGTACTAACCATGCAATGACATGGATGAACCTTGACATTAGGCTAAGTGAAAGAAGCCAGTCACAAAAGACCCGCATCGTGTGATTTCATTTATGTAAAATCCCCAGAACAGGCAAGTCTGTAGAGCAGACCATAGATTAGTGGAGGCCTGGCTCTCGGCAGCAGGGAGGGAGAATGGAAATGATCACTAACGGGTCTAGGGTTTAGGGGGATGTCAAAAACATTCTGGAATTAGATCTATTCACAACTTCAAAAATATATTAAAAACCATTCAAGTGTATGCTCTAAAAGGGTGAACTTTTTAGTATATGAATTATATCTCAATAAAAGTGTCATTAAAAAACAATATAACCCTATTAAATAAAATTTTGGAAAACAGCAATCCCCAAGAGTCCCACACTTCCCAGCTCAGAGCTCTGTTCCCCTTGTGTGTTTCCTCCTTTGTCCCTGTACGCACATATCTTCCAGCGTGATTCCCTGTACGCACATATCTTCCAGCGTGATATCAGAGCAATCATTTTCCTGTTCTTTTTTTAACTCAATATTTCAGCACAAACATTTGTCCACATTCTTATGAGGTCCCCATCGTTGTTTTCAGATGTGCATTTTAGGAAGATGAGTGAATTCATTCAACAAATATCTTTTGAGCACCTGCCAGGAACTGTTCTAGGCCCTGGACAAGTCTCTGTTCCCGCAGAGCTTATTTTCGGGTGGGGAGACAGATGATGAATAAAACAGTAAATGAGCAAGATAATTTCAGATAGGAAGACATATGATGTGGAAAAAAGAATCTGTGGGAAGATGAGACAGAGCCACCGTAAAGAGCAGGGCGTGGAGAGAATCTTGCAGAGGAGTCAGGAATGGTGGTGACCCTTTAGCTGAGACTTGCGTGATGAGAAGATGCCACCTAGGGAAGTTTCTGAGGGGAGGTGCTCTGGGAAGAAGATAGAACAAGGGCAAAGGCCCCGAGGCAGCCGCAAGCTTAGGAACTGTAAGGATCTGGGCCACCATCAGAAGGCAGATTAGGGGAGGGAGAATTTAAGTCACTGCAGGATGAACAACACACTGGGAGTAGAGACTGACAGAGTGCTAGTTGCCACGGTCCGGTCCTAGCGTAGTTATCAAAGTCACCTTCTGGCTTCCGCTTGGGAGGAAACCCACTGGTCCAGAACCAGGTCAAATTCAGGGCCAGCCTCCTACCTGGCACTTGGCTTTTGTAGGAGCCCAGGTGATTTCCAGCAAAGCCACAGGAGGCCACACCCAGAGAGCCCTGGAGGCCTCCCGATCCTGCCTACTGCGTGGGCAGAGCAGCAAGTGCCAACCTGACAGCTGATGGTAGACCAGCCGCTCCCTGCCGCCTCGCCACCTGCACATCAAAGCGACACCCCTCCCGGTACATCCGCTTCCTCTGGCCCTGAACGCAAGGAGCTGGGGCCCTGCCCCCCAGGACACACAGCCTCTCCCCTCCACCTCCCACACCCTGCTGTGGGGCCTGGGCTCTGTAACTTCTTTTTTTCTCAAGTTGCCAACTTGCTTCTTTTGCTCTCAAGTCTTCCCAGCCCCATCTGGGCCAGTTCTCTTGTGAAACTCTCACAGGTCCCTGATTTCTGCTTTGTAACAGTGATTTCCCCCCTCAATTAGTTCTTTGTATTAATTACTTAATAGCTGTCTTCTTTTGACTATAAGCTCCGTGAAGATTGGAACTATGACCCCAATAGCATTAAGTATGGATTGTGGTGCCATCAATCAAAGTACAAAGTGAAGGGCTGAGCGAGATGGCTCACACCTGTAATTCCAGCACTCTGGGAGGCCGAGTCAGTGGATTGCCTGAGCTCAGGAGTTCCAGACCAGCCTGAGCTAGAGTGAGACCCGTCTCTAAAACTAGCCAGGTGTTTAGGTGGATGCCTGTAGTCCCTGCGATTCAGGAGGCTGAAGCAAGAGGATCACTTGAGCCCAGGAATTTGAGGTTGCTGTGAGCTTGAAGACATGGCACTCAACCAAGGGTGACGAAGTCAGATTCTGTCTCCAAAAAAATAAAGTATATATATATATATATGTATATATGTGTGTGTGTATAAAATGAGCTATGTTCATAATTTAAAATTTTTCTAACACCCACATGAGAAAAGGAAAAAGAAGTAAAACTCATTTTCATGATATATTTTATTTAACCCAATATATCCAAAATATTATCATTTCAATGAGGGATCAATATAAAAATGCTAATGTGGGCTAGGTGAGGTGGCTCCCACCTGTAATCTTAACATTCAGGGAGACCAAGGCAGGAGGATCCTTTGCAGTTGGGAGTTCAAGACCACTCTGAGTGAGAGCAAGACCCCGTCTCTACTAAAAATAGAAAAATTAGCTGGATGTGGTGGCACATGCCTGTAGCCCCAGCTACTCAGGAGGCTGAGGCAGGAGGAGCACTTGAACCCAGCAGTTGAGGTTGCTGTGAGCGAGCCTGATGCCATGGTATGCTAGCCTGCACAACAGAGTCAAAAAGAAAAAGCAAATGTGATAGTTTACATTCTTTTTCGCTCATACTAAGTCTTCAAAATGCAGCATGTATTTTATATTACAGCATGTCTTCACTTGGGTGCTAAATTTGCACTGAAAATACTTGATCCTACTTAGATTTCATAGAATTCATGGGGAGAGTAGATTCACTTACCTAAATTGTTCGAAACATAGAAGTTTTCCAATAGTTGAATGAACAGGTTTCCTGTGTGTGTTTGTCTATTTGAGGCATAGTCTCACTCTGCTGCCCTGGGTGGAGTGCAGTGGTGTCATCATAGCTCACTATAACCTCATACTCCTGACCTCCAGTGATCCTCCTTCCTCAGCCTCCCAGAGTGTTAGGATCATAGGTGTGAGCCACCATACCCAGTCATGAACAAGTTTTTTAATTTAAATGAGGTGAAATGTTAAAACATTTAAAAAATACGGTTGCTTAGGCACACCAGCCCTATTTCGAGGGCTCGATAACCTACATAGTTAGTAGCTGTCATAATGGAAAGCAGAGATAAAGTGCTAATATTTGTGGAATGAACCGATTGACAAATCTCAGTTTCATCAATTGTTGGTTACTTGATTTAAGCCCTGGAGTGATTTTAAATACCCACAAGTTTTTTGACATCCTCCCTTCCAAAAGTGGAGCCCAATTCCTCCCCTTCTGAGTATGGCCCAGGCTTTATGACTCACTTCTAAGTAAAGGAATGTGGCTAGGTGACCGTGTGTGGCTTCCAAGGCAGTGTCATCCAGGGCTTCGTGGCTTCCTCTTTGTACTGTCCTGGACTACTTATTATGGGAGAAGCCACCTGCTATCGAATGGGGTGTCTTAAACAGTCCTAGGCAAAGGTGCCTGTGGAGGAGACTGAGCCTCCAGCCAACAGCCGTGGAGTGACTCGCCTGGGAAGTGGAGCCCCAGCTGCCAGTTCAAATTGTGCAACTCCAGCTCGCCTCTTGACCTAGACGGCTGACACCCCTGAGCCAGGACCTGCCAGCTACACTCCTCCTAAATTCCTAACTCACAGAAATGGAGAGGTAGTTAGTAAATGTCCATTGTTGTTTTAAGCCACTAAATGCTCACGTAATTTATTCTGTGTCAATAGATAACGCATTGAACCTTAGCTGTTGGCACCCACCAAATGGCATTAATCAACCTTATCTTACAAGGCTTCTGGGAGGTTGAGAGCCGATTATACAGGTAGCAGAGTTCCTGGCACACAATAAATAATCAATCAGTGGCTGCTATTGTTATTTTCCATTCCTTTCTTCTACGTATCTCTCTTTTGTTTATTCACTCATCTATCCATTCACCTTCGTGCTGTCCAAGAGATAGGTTCTATGCATCTAATTTGACTTGGGAAAAATAAAGCTAGGAATATAAATTTTACTTTCTAGATGTTTCTTTCTCTTCAGCTCTGCAAATCCCATTGGCTTATCTAGACCTACTCGGCTACATGCAGGATCTACCTGGGATCTGGTCTTCTCATCAGAACTTCTTAAAGTAGTAGGCCAGGTGTGGTGGCTTGTATCTATAATCTAACCCAGCGCTTTGGAAGTCTGAGGGGGGAGGATTGCTTGAGGCCAGGAATTTAAGACCAGCCTGGGCAATATTGTGAGGTTTCCTCCTCTTCTTCCCACTACCTCTAGAAGAAATTTAAAAAATTAGGCAGACATCCTTGAGGGCACCTGTAGTCCCAGCTACTCAGGAGGTTGAAGCGGGAGGATTGCTTGGGCCCAGGAGTTTGAGGCTACAGTGAGTTATGAGGACACCATTGTACTCTAGCTCAGAGAATAGAGTCAGATCCTGTCCTAAAACAACAAAAACAAGAAACAAAAAAACCTTAAGTACCTGGCTGCCCCCTCAAGGAAGGACTTACAGCTGCCAGGAAGGTCGCCCATAGACAGCCTGCAGCTGTCAGCCCCTCTCCGAATTGCTCCTCCTGACCTAAGCCTCCTCAGGCTGCTCCCCCCCAGGTCAGCCCATACCTAATGGCTGACCCTCGCAGGGGTATCAAGGTCTGGCCGATTTAGCCCATGGCAGGGACAACTCTGATAGTCCATATAAGCCCATGGGGTTGGCCAAGGTTTTGTGGCAACTTCATCTCAGCTGGGCGTCTCCCTGTGCTCCGTGCTGCCTCCTCATCCTCCCTTGCCCAAGTGCCAATTCCTTATAAATATCTTGGACACCAAAATCGGTGTCGATTTCTGCTCCAGAGAACCGATCCTAAAACATATTTAAAGGGGGCCTCAAATGGATGTCTCCACCTCTGCACTAGTGACTTTCTGGATAATTCTGTGGGGGGAGGGGTTGCCCTGTGCCTTGAAATATGCTTAACATGATCCCTGGCCTCCACCCTCTACACGCCAATAGTACCCGCCCTCCAAGAGGGGCATCTCCAGAAATTGTAATTGCAAAGTCCCCTCCTGTTAAGAATCACTGGCTGAAAGCAGAGATGCACAGGAAATAGGGCACACAGGTCGTTCTCAAGCCAGGCGGAGCCAGGTCTCCCAGGCAGGGGAAAGTACTTTGGGGTCCGCCACTTCTCGTTACGCTGTTGCTCCCTCTGAGGCTGACGTGAGATGTGCTCCTTTAAAGGGATCCGCCAACAAAGCGGCGCCCCCTGCTTCGGCTTCTGTTCTCCCAGCCCACCAGCCCACCCCAGGCCTGTGGCTTGTGCTGCTTTGGGCTCCCAGTGCCTCATGGCTTCGGCTAACTCAAAGCTTTACTGCCTTGTCCCTCTATGTGTCATTCAGCCTCTGCCCCAGCTCCCGACTCTTCCATGTGTCACTGCACAGACTTAGACTCCTCAGAGAGAGGGTCAATTGGCTCTTCCCGGCACTCTGCAGGGGTGGGCACCTCTGCTGAGCAGTGCCCTCACGTAAGACCACTCCTGGGGCCAGGCACGGTGCTCATGCCTGGAATCCTAGCACTCTGGGAGGCTGAGGCAGGTGGTTGCCTGAACTCAGGAATTGGAGACCAGCCTGCACAAGAGTGAGACTCTAGCTCTAAAGAATAGCTGGGGGTATGGATTCAGGAGGCTGAGGCAAGAGGATCGCTTGAGCCCAAGAGTTTGAGGTTGGTGTGAGCTGTGATGCTGAGGATGGCCAAGTGAGATTCTCTTAAAAAAAAAAAAAAAGACCAGCTCTGAGTCCCTGCCTTTGGGTCAGGTCTGTGTCTGGTCTAGTCTGCTGCAGTCAGGATGACAATGTCATGACGTCAACTTTCCTCTGAAGACGACCAAAGCACTGAGAATGTAAGAGTCTCGTCTCAGCCGGGTACAGTGGCTCATGTCTGTAATCCCAGCACTTTGGGAGGCCAAGGCAGGAGGATTGTGTGAGACCAGGAGACCTGCCTGGGCAACACAGTAAGACCCTAGCTCTACCAAAAATGGAAAAATTAGCCAGGTGTGGTAGTATGCACCTGTAGTTCCACCTGCTCGGAGGCCGAGGAATTGGTGGTTACAGTGAGCTATGATCACACCACTCCAGCCTGGGTGACAGAGAGAGAGATCTTATTGCAAACAAAAAAACAAACAGGACAGGGTCGGTGCCTCATACCTGAACTCCCAACACCCTGAGAGGCTGAGGCAGGAAGATCCCTTGAGCTCAGGAGTTCAAGACCACCCTGAGCAAGAGTGAGTCTTCGTCTGTACTAAAAATAGAAACAAATAGCCAGGTAACACAGCAGGCATCTGTAGTCCAAGCTACTCAGGAGCGTGAGGCAGGAGCATCACTTGAGCCCAGGAGTCTGGAGTTGCTATGAGTGAGGCCAATGCCACGGCACTCTCACTTGAACAGCAGAGTAAGACTGTCTCAAAAAAACAAATGAACAAACAAATGATAGTCTCATCTCTGTACAGTGACCTTGGCTGAGTCCACTGATGATCATGGGCCTCAGTTTCCATGTCTATGAAATGTGGATAATAGTATTAGGACTATCGTACGGGGTACCTATGAGCAGCCAGTGATGTGCTTTTCAGAAAAGCCCTTTCTAACTTAAATGTCTTGTTTAAATATTATCCCTGTGATGAAGGCAACTCTCCGTGTACATAGAGTGAAACATGGAATAATCGTAGTAACGTTCATTAGGATTATCCTGTTCCAAGATGTCACAAAGACTTAGGACACTGGGCTCTTCCTAAACAACACCAGTGAGATGAAGGAGATGGAGCTGAGTTTCAAAAATAAATAAATAAATAAATAAATAAAAGCTCTTTCTTGCTTGTGGCATTTTTAGCTTGCGCATATCGTCCCTGTAATATTTCTTCTTCCTTTTTTGTTAATGGCTTGGGGGTTTGAACACTGTTTTGTTCAGCCACACGGGGAAATGTTTAATGAATCCTTGTGAATATTCATTAAATGCTGTTAATATTTTCTGGTGGGGGAGGCACCGCTGCCCATCCAGCGGGTCTCCAAACAGCAGTGGCAATGGCAGGGGAAGCAGCCCACCCCTTGATTTGTGCTATTTGTTTTCCATTTCAATTGCCCTATTTTCTGAGACCTCAGGAGGTTTGCAGAGGCCAAGGGTGGAGGCAGAACTTGCTTACTTGTCTTCTCTCCTTAGACTCAGGAAGAAGTTTTAGAGAGCCAGGGTGTTGAAGATACATAAACCCTGGGCCCCAGCAAACACACTCCTTGGGATGTACCTTCAAGAAACCCTCATGCCTGCACGAAGAGATAGGCAGGGGGTGTTCATAGCCCCACTGCTGTGATAGCAGCAAACAAACGCCCGTGAAGGGGAGGGTGGGTGGATGTAGAATATTCACACTCACAGATTACTGTACGGAAGTCCAAATGAATGGCTGAGCCTGTGTATTAACATGATTGAATCATTTTACTGAGATATAATTCATATATCATAAAATTAAAATGTACCGTGGGGTGTTTTATAGTACATTGGAAAAGCTGTGCAACTATCACTGCTATCTGATTCCAGAATATTTTAGTCACCTCAGAAGACACTCCATCCCCATTCCTCTTCACCTCCAGCCCCAGCCAACCCCTAATCTGCTTTCGGTTTCTAGGGATTTATTTGCCCATTCTGGAGATTTCACATAAATGGAATCATATAATATGTTATCTTTTGTATCTGGCTTCTTTCTCTTAGCATAATTTCCAGGTTTATTCCTGGGGTAATATATATCAGTTCTTTATTCCTTTTTATAGCTGAATAATATTCCACTACGTGGATAAGCCCATATTTATCCATTCATTCACTGATAGACATTTGGGTTGTTTCTGCTTTTTTTTCTTTGTTTGTTTTTTGAGACAGAGTCTCACTTTGTCACCCTTGGTAGAACGTTGTGGTGTCACAGCTCACAGCAACCTCAAACCCTTGGGCTCAAGTGATCCTCTTGCCTCAGCCTCCCGAGTAGCTGAGACTATAGGTGCCTGCCACGATGCCCAGCTAGTTTTTCTATTTTTAGTAGCAACAGGGTCTTACACTTGCTCAGGTTGGTCTTGAACTCATGAACCTCAGCTTCCCAGAGTGCTAGGACTACAGGCTTGGGCCACTGCGCCTGGTCCTTTCCCAGGTTGTTGACTGTTAGGAAGAATGCCACTGTGGACCTTCATGTACAGATTTTTGTGCGGACATATATGTTTGGATTCTTTGGGGTGTATGCCTGGGAGTGGAAGTGATGGATCCATGTTTCACTTTTGAGAACCTGCTAGACTATTTTCCAAAGTGGCTGCAGCATTTTGCCCTTTGGCTAGCCACGTCTGAGGGTTCCAATTCCTCCATGTCTTTGCAGAGTTGACTCTTACAGACATAATGGAGATTAAAAAGCAAGTTGCAGGATATTTTCAGTATGACCTCGTTTCTGCAAAGTTTAGAAACATGCAAAACAATGTTGTATATTACCTAGGTCTACAACATGTGCAGTTAAAGTAGAAAGAAAGTCACAGGAATGGAAAACACCTTAAATGTAGATGGTAGTTCCTATGGGGGGTGGCGAAGAGAGGTCAGGATATGTGAATATACAGGGCTTCTGTTTCAGGGGTATTGTGTTATTGAACTAGACAGTGGTTCAAAGGAGTCATCAAGTTATTCTTTATCCTTTTGTGTATATTTTTCATATTTTCTAATTAATGACTACTTTTAACTTTATGTTTAGGTAGGACATGTTTATACAGGTATTTCTACCATTAAGCAGACCCACTCTGTCAGAATCTTATGGAACTGGAGAGTTTCCAAGTTGGAAAGTCTTCTGAGGGTTGTTGGATCTGCTCTGACCTCTTGAGCTCACAATTTCCCCGGCCTGCGCTGGTGGGGTTGTGTGATGTGAGCAATCCTGATTTCGGGGCTTTTGTAAGTAAAGCGAGTCCAACTGAAAGTAGCTGTGGTGGTTTAAAATCCCCAAATTCTTTGATACTCCTCCCTTCAAGCAGTGGAGCTTTAATTTCTCTTCCCTTGAGTGTGAGCTGAACTAAATGACTCGCTTCTAACAAAAGGAATAAGACAGAAGGGACGGTGTGTGATTTCAGAGACTAGGTGGTATCAGGCACGTGGGCCTTCCTCTCTCTTTTGGATCACTTTGATCCTGGGGAAAGCCAGCCACTGGCTTGTGAGGATACCCTTGCTGTTCTGTGGAGAGGCCTGTGTGGTGAGAAACTGAGGCCTCCAGACAACAACCACGTGAGTGTGCCATCTTGGGGAAGAAGCCTGTGGCCCCAGTCAAGCCTTCAGATGACTGCAGCCCTGACCAGCATCTTATCCACAATCTCAGGAAAGATCCTGAGCCAGAACCTCCCAGCTAAGCCACTTCTGAATTCCTGACGCTCACAAACTGTGTGACATACAAATGTTTGTTTTCAGAAGCTGCTAAGTAATTTGAGGTAATTTGGTTTTTTTTTTTTGTAGAAATAGAGTCTCACTTTACCGTCCTCGGTAGAGTGCCGTGGCATCACACAGCTCACAGCAACCTCTAACACCTGGGCTTAGGCGATTCTCTTGCCTCAGTCTCCCAATTAGCTGGGACTACAGGCGCCTGCCACAACGCCCAGCTATTTTTCTGTTTTGTTTTGTTTTGTTTTGTTTTTTAGCAGTTCGGCCGAGGTTGGGTTTGAACCTGCCACCTTCAGTATATGTGGCCGGTGCCCTACTCGATGAGCCACAGATGCTGCCCCAGGTAATTTGTTATATAGCATTATATAACTTGAATGATAAAGAATTTATCGTCTGGTTCGGTACCCATAGTTGAGTGGTTAGGGCGCTGGCCACATGCACTGGGGCTGGTGGCTTCGAACCAGCCTGGGCCTGCTAAACAACAATGACAACAATAACAAAAAAAAAATAGCTGGGCATTGTGGCAGGCGCCTATAGTCTCAGCTACTGGGAGGCTGAGGCAAGAGAATCACTTAAGCCCAAGAGTTTGAGGTTGCTGTGAGCTGTGATGCCATAGTACTCTACTGAGGGTAACATAGTGAGATTCTGTCTCAAAAAAAAAAAAAAAGAATTTATTATCTTGCATAACAACTTTTTTTTTTTTTTTTGATGAGTTTCAAGCTGTCACACTGGGTTGAGAGCCATAGCATCACAGCTCACAGCAACCTCAAACTCTTAGGCTCAAGTGATTCCCTTGCCTGCCCCTTCCAAGCAGCTGGGACTATAGGTGCCCGCCATAATGCCCTGCTATTTTTTGGTTGCAGTTGTCATTGTTGTTTAGTGGGCCCAGGTTGGATTTGAACCTGCTGGCTCCGGTGTATGTGGCTGGTGCCCTAGCTGCTGAGCTATAGGCGCTGAGCCATAACAACTTTTTCTTTTTCTTTTTTTTTTTTTTGAGACAGAGCCTCAAGCTGTCACCCTGGAGAGAGTGCATCACAGCTCACAGTAACCTCCAATTCCTGGGCTCAAGCGAGTCTCCTGCCTCTGCCTCCCAAGTCTCTGGGACTACAGGCGCCCGCCACAATGCCCGGCCATTTTTTGGTCCAGCCGTCATTTGGTCGTTTGGTGGGCCCAGGCTGGATTCAAACCTGCCAGCTCAGGTGTACGTGGCTGGGAGCGACAAGCGCCGAGCCACCATAACAACTTTTTCATAGGAGGCTATTCCAGGGTGGTAAATTCAGGGATTTTTTTTTTTTTGACAAAGTCTCACTATGTCACCCTCAGTAGAGTGATATGGCATCACAGCTCACAGCAACCTCAAACTCTTGGGCTTAAGCAATTCTCTTGCCTTAGCCTCCCAAGTAGCTGGGACTACAGGTGCCCACCACATACCCAGCTATTTTTTGTTGTTGTTGAAGTTGTCATTGTTGTTTTGCTGGTCTGGGCTGGGTTTGAACCCACCAGCCTTGGTATATGTGGCTGGCACTGTAACTGCTGTGCTACGAGCCCCAAGTCAATTCAGGGACATGTTGATGTCATCAAGACTCCACATTCTTTCTATCTTCTTACTCTGCCTTCTTGAGTGTGTTGGGTTTTGCCTTCACACTTCATAATCTCAAAGTGGCTGCCACAGCCCCGGATAGCAATCCCTATACAGCAGCAATGAGAGGCAGAGGAAAAAGCACTTTTCCCACACTTCTGGAAGTAGACTTCCCTTATGGCTCATTAGTCCAGATGCATCACCTACTCCTGCCCAAACCAGATGCTACCAATGGGAATCAAATCACTTCCAGGTGCAAACCCTCCGATCTCCCTTCAGCAGAACCTGCTGTGGCAGGATTAGTTACGTGACAGCCTGGGGATGCTGCACCATGGGGCCAGCTTCATGCGGAGGCTCTGCTCTTCCCATGCAGTAACTGTGCATGGTGGGGATCCAGGACTGGGCCATCCTGCTCAGTATGGGGCTCTAACTCCGCGTCAGCCTGAGTGACACTTCTCAGAGCTGGGCTGCAGCCTCAGCCTCCTCCTCGTCCTCAGTCCTCCTTTCTCCCCCTCTCCTTTCCCAGGTGCTAGACCCACACCAAGACCTGAAGGTTCTCCCTGCTCGCTCCTGCTCTCCCCCCTTTCACCCGCACGGGCATCTCCCCAGTAAATATCTTGCACATCTTTTGCCCTCTTGGCGTCTTCCTCCCAGAAGACCCAAATCACACTTATTCCTCAGGCACTAGGGGTGAGTCTCATTCCCTATACATAGGATGGTGTGCACCAAAACAAAATCAGGGGATGGGGGGACCCAGGAATGGCCGATGGAGAAATTACCTTCAAGACATGCACAAGGTCAGATGGCCTGAGCGCAAAGCCCAGCTCCACCCCAGACTGCTCATGGGACCTGGAGAGTCATTAACCTTTCTGACCTCAGCCTCCTCCTCTGTGAAGCCACATCCTATTATTGTGGCAAGAGCCGCCGGAAAGAACATGCACAAAGCTCCAAGCTGCTACCAACCTGCCATCCAAGTTTAAGTCCCTTTGCATTCTGACTTCTGAATTCTCACAATGACTCTTTTGGGGTGGGTGTTCTTTGTAGCTGCTTTTTACCAAAACTGAAGCTCAGAGAGGTTAAGCAGTTTGCCAAAGTCCCAAGTGAGTAAGTGGCTATGAAAACACAGTCCCATCACAGCACTGGTATATAATGCGGCCAGCTCAGTGCGTGGGCCACTGTGAACTGTAGGTGCTTGATAAATGCTATTGTTTGGATTGATTATTTCATTAGAGGAGCAGTTCAGCATGATAATGGCTAACATTTATTGAGCACTTGTTGTGTGCTGGGTGCTTTCAATAAATTATCTCATTTAAACTTACAGCAATCTTGTAAGGTAGAACTTCTGCCACACATTTTACACCCCAGGAAATAGATGCAGAGAGTAAGGGATGGGGCCAAGGCTCTGGCCTGGCAGTCTGACCTCAGAGTAGACACGTAACCACTATCTGCCTCCTGGCTGGGTACAGTGGCATATACCTGTAATCCTAGCATTCAGGGAGGCCGAGGCAAGAGGATCAGGAGTTTGACACCAGCCTCCCCAAGAGTGAGACCCCATCTGTACTAAAAATAGAAAAATTAGCTGGGCATTGTGGTAGGCACCAATAGTCCCAGCTACTTGGGAGGCCAAAGCAGGAGGATCACTTGAGCCTGGGAGTTTGAGGTTGCCGTGAGCTATTATGTCATTGCACTCAGAGTGAGATTCTGCCTCAAAAAAAAAAAAATAAATAAAAATAAAAATCAACAAAGATATTAATGAAAAAGAATGGAAAACCAAATATCCAATGTACTTAATACTAATATGAAGCCAGTAGATGATCTAATACAGGCCCACGTAAGAGAAAAACTCAATTTAATTCAAGTTGAGGGGGAGGAGGAAGGAGGGAGGGGGAAGGGGGAGGGGAGAGGATTGGTGTGCTCCCACTTAATGGGCACAATGTAAGGGTATATGGTACAACTTTTGGGTGTAGGGCACAACCACAAGAGGGACTCTATCCATCAAATGCAAACATTGTAATCCCTCTGTTTATACCCTCACATTAACCAAAAAGAAAAAAGTAGCCAGAGCTTCCAAAAGGTACAGGTCTGGTTGGAATCCCAGCTCTACCATTGAACCCTGTCACCTTGGGTACGTTATTTAAAATCCTTGAGCCTCCATTTCCCCAAAGCTTAAACAGGAGATAAAGACCACCACCTCAAAAAAATTCTTTTCTTTGTCGTTTCTACTTTTTCGAGATTTAAATAAAACAAAATCTTCAAAGCTAGGACAACCCTATTACCCCACTAGGCTCTCAATCAGTTATCACAGGATTCCCGATGTTGTTGACATTTACTTCTGATTTTCGTCCTTACAGAAATCATAAATCTGGTTCTGATTATCACCTCGCTCACCAATTCTTCCCAAGGATTTGTAGCCTTATTCTTTTACCCATTCTCTAAAATACGATCCAATTTACAAAACTTGGACTTACAACTCTGCTAGAAGCCCAACTGGTACTTAAAACGACATGTTCTGCAGTCTGCTGCGCTGCAGAGCACGGGACCCCAGGGACCCGGCAAGGACTGGGATCTTCAGTTCTTTTGTACAATAAGGAATCCTTTTGTAAAACACCGGATTGTGTATCTGTTGGGACAATCCAGATTTCCCTGTTTAAAGCAGAATCCCCCGCGTCTAATTCCCATAGGTGAGGCCAACAGAATAAAAAACGAATTGCTACACCTCCAGCTTCAAAGACTTCTCATGATTTCATTTTCTGGGACTCCGGAAAGGCAAGGGGCTGCTACATTTGCCCCTCATTCAGTTTCCTCATCCGTGAAATGAGGAAGAATATTTGTACAATATAATCTCCTATACCTCGTGGGATAAATGAACCCAGGCACGAGAAAGCACTCAGCTCAGTAAGTGTCTAAGACCTGAATTGACTGAGTCATTCTTACCTCTCAATGAGAACTCATTGAGCAATTCCTATGGATCCAAAAGAAATGTATAAGAAAGATGATCACTGCCTTTCAAGAGGGTTACTGTCCAGTGGGAAGAACTGTATTTTTTAGGGCTTGGTTAGACTTGTGCCTTCTCTGCATACACCTACCTGTGTCATGTTCTAATGTTATCTGAAATTGCAAAATAAATAAAACGTAACCAGGAATAAAAAAGAAAGCAATTAAAATGAGACAATCCCAAGAGAAATGGAAATATATGTCGGGCAAAAGCTAATATTCTAACGCTCGCAGTGGCGTTATTCATAACAGCTACAAGGTGGACACAACCCAAATGTCCACTAATGGATGAAGGGGTAAACAAAATGGGATCTATCCGTATGCTGGAATATTAATTACCCATAAAAAAGAAGGAAATACTGACTCATTCTGCAACGAGGTTGAAACTCAAACACATTATGCTGAATGAAAGAAACCAGTGGGCCAATTCCTTTCTCGTGAAAGTACAGAATAGTGAACTGAGAGAGACAGAAAGAAGGCAACCAGCGAGGGAGGGCAATTAGTGGGAACACACCTACGGTGCATCTTAGCAGGGTACTGGTGAAACTTATTAAAGGTAGAGTATTAATGTCTTTATATCGTGATCAAGGAAATGCCATGAAGGATATCTGTAACAGTATGATCAAAATATTTCTGAATGTATATGAATCGTGCCCTGTGATTGCACCAATGTACATAATTATGATTCAATAAAATTATTAAAAAAGAAAAACAGGAAAAGAGCAGAATCAAGTAGTCACAACAAAGATGATACAAAGCCTAAAATATTTACTATCTCATCCTTTACAGAAAAAAATTTACCAATTCCTGATTGACAGCACTCCTTCAATTTCTTAGAAGAGAAAATTAAGGCCCAGAAAGATTCTATCTCTGCCTAGAGGCACACAGCCAGGACTGGAATCTTTCTGGGCTCAGTTCCTACTTTTATAAAATGGGATACAGTATCACCTTAAAGCATGCGGGCAGACTTAAATAAAGCAAGGGCAGTCAAGTGCTCAGCCCAGGAATAGATAATCATTAAACCCGACACTTCTCTCGAATCCAAGATGCCTGATTCTGGTCTAATGGCCCGCCTACCCCCTAATTTCTCATACAGATGCTTTTTCTGTCAGCCATCTGGATGCAGCTGAGTTACCAGTGTTCATACTGAGTCTTCCTTACTCTGATCTGGAAAGCCTAAGTTGTGCATCTTACATTAAAATTAGGTTCACGCATCTGGAAATACCACTCAGCGAGTAGAATGGAGTCCTTTCTTCTCTCCTGTGTCCTTTCTCTCGGGTGTCAGGCATGCTGGCGCTCTTGGCCTCCAAGCCATCCCTCTTCCTAGCTCCTTGCTGACAGTGGGTCAGCAAGATTTACACACACATGGCCATGCGCTAGGGGACGGGGCCACAATTTGGCTTTTGGATCACAGGTTCTGTTTGAAGTCAGGCAGGTAGGCTGGGGGGACCCAGCCCTGACACCTGGCTGTGGGACTTTGAGCATGTTGCTTAACCTCTCTTGAACTCAGGTTCCTTATCTATAAAGCATGGATAGTCATGTTTACCTCTTAGGGCCACTTGTATTAAATGAGCTAATATATGGGACGTCTGTAGCGCAGTGCTTGGCCTGGCTTGGTAAATGCGTTCTCCAAAATGTAAGTGAAAGAGTGATCCTCTATGCCACAGCTCTGCAAAGCGCATTCTTACCATTTTGCAATGGGGTCAGGGGCTCAGAGACTCAAAGCGAGCTCCCCAAGGTCACACAGAAAGTAGGGGGCACAGCTCTCTGCACCTAACTTCCTGAACCATCTCAGGCTAGGTCCTTCCTGTCTTGGGGTCCCTATGTACTCACCTGTCCTCATCATTGGACTGATGATCTAGCAGTTCTAGTCTTATGGCCCCTCAAGGTCCATCTCCTGGAAGGGAGCGAGAACAACTTGCTCACCTGTCCTTCCCTGGCCTCCCCACGAGCAGGCAGCACCCCACATCTGTCCCAGAGGCTGCTGGTCCTCCCTGGCCCCTCCCTTTCTCCTTTCTGCTGTTCAGGAGCATCATCTGCTTCCTGAAAACTGACTCATACCAGGAAGAACTGGCTCTGGGTCCTACAGGTGTTTTCACTAGCACCAATCTGACAGTTCTGCAGGGTTCCCTATGAGTTGGAAATGGGGTTTTCTGGCAGGGTCCAGAAGCTTTCATCAACTTAGACTCATGGCAACAATGACTACTCTTTATAAGCCCTCTCATTTGAGTTAGCTATCCAGGAATTCCGTAAAACATATGGGAAGTGGTCCCTGGTAGGAACTTAGATCCGGATGGTCACTAGGCCTGGCATGCGCCATTCCTGCCTTAGTTCCAGCCATCTGCTCCTGCTTGTTATGGCTGATTCCTTCATCTCCTTCTTGTCTAAGAGTCACCGCCACAGGGAAGCCCTCCTGGATTGCTCATCTAAGTAGCCTAGCTTCCTGTTTGCATCCTTCAAACACCAAACCCAAATGACAACTTTCCACATTCACGTTGTTCATGAACTTGTTGAGTACGGCAGGTTACAAGGGAGCAGGGCTGCTGTGGAGTTTTTCATCAACCCAGCTGTCAGCGTTTAGCCCATAGTAGGTATGCAATGCTTTTCCGGAGAATGAATGAAAGCCTTGTTTGGGGCAGGGAAGGAAGCCCAGGGAAGCTGCTTTTTGGCAGTGAGAACACGCCAAGCCAGAGGTCCTCCTGCAGGGAGCTGACTTCATCCTTCTTGTTCCCGTCCTCAACCTTGTCCAGAGGCTACAGGGAGGGAACTGTATGTACAACTATTTTCACAGCTTTTCAGACTTCCGAACAAGCTGCCTTCCCAAGAAAACACATTACACAGAGCCTTTTTTCCTCCCTCCTGCTCAGACAGCCAGTGTCCCAAGGAACAGCCCTTTGTTTACAATAATAAAGCAGGACCCATGGCAACGCATTGTGATGTCATGGGAGTGTGAGGTCATAAATCCTTCCAGGGGAAGAATGATATGAAGTGGACACAATGGATTCAGGGCCACCCCTGGTTTGACAAGGGGTTGTCATTTTTCTTATACCAGGTGCTCCATTTCTTTTTAATTTTTTTCTTTTTTCCTTTTTCTCTTTTCTCATCCCCGAAGTTAAAAATAAATAAATAAATAAAAGTTTTAAAAGACTCAGAGTGGAAAGATTTGTTCCAGGAATTTCCTGTTGGCGGATGTCCAGTTAGCAGGGAATGCCAGCAATAATGTGAACAATGCTTGCTCGTCCCGGACCTGCGATGAGAAAACTTCCCCAGTTCCCCAGTTTCACGGCTGAAATCTCGCAAAGCCTTGGAGAGTTACTGGGCTGCGGGTTTTCGAGTCAGGATTTCTCTTGCTCACGCTCTTGGTCTGCCCTTCCACTCAATGCTTCTGCTTTTTGCTCTTTCTCCTTCCCTGGTTTTCTTTTTGAAACTCGATCCTCTGGCTCTCTCTGTCTGGTTTTCTCTCTGTGTTTGTCCCGCCCTCTCTATTTGCCTCCTTCCATGGCGATCTCAGTTCCCCTTTCTCAGTCCCAGCTGGTATTTTTCTTCATGCTTCTTTCTCCTGTTCAGTCTTTCTGTCCCTCCCAAGCTCTGTCTTGGTAGTAAACAAATTCACATTTTGAACTACAAAAGACTGAAGGGCACACACCCACTGCTGAGGTATTGTGACATGCAAGCTGAGTGGCGAGGGGTCTCCCCACTTCCATATTGGGGGATCCCCTTGGCAAGCCACCCTCTAATACAGGACACCTACACCGACCCAAAGAACATGCAGGTCCTTTAGTCGGGAGCTAGAGAGATGGCTACTGTGGCCCTTGTCTGTCAGGGCGGGCATTTCTTCCTGCCAGCCCCAGTCAACCCCCTCTGCCACCAGCAGCCCCCTCCACCACAAGGCAGTGGGGAGGGGGTGTGCTCACTTGGCAAGGGGTGGGAGGGGCTGGGCGGTGGCACTTCTTGTCTTTGGCCACCCCAGGGCCCTTGTCCTGCCTAGAGCCTCCATTTGACAACCCAGATTATCTTCTGCAACAGCTCCCATATTTAATCTAAACCTGAGTTTTTCAAACTGTCTTGCCATTCTGAGCTGGATGATTCTTTGTTGTGGGTGGCAGTCTTATGCATTACAAGATGTTTCATAGCATCCCTGTCCTCTGTCCATTAGATGCCAGGACAAACCACTCCTCCACCCCACCGTGACAACCCAAGTGTCTCCAGGCAGGGCCACATCCCCCCAGGGGTGGGTAGAAATCACCCCAGTTAAGAAGCACTGGTCTAACCCATCTTTGCTCTGTTTCCTTCCATCCACGTTCTTTCCTATTACTCTCATTTTCAGTCTTGCTGTCCTCCAGGGCCCTATATCCTCATCATTATTATTAATATCATAGCAAACATCATTTATAGGGCTTCGTGCCAGGGATTGGGTGACCTGCTTTGTATGTATACATATCTTAACGAACTTAGCATCTGCCTCATGGGACTGTTGTGAGGTGACTGGGACAACACGACAGAGCACTTAGCCCAGTACCAAGTGGTTGTTGTCATTACCCTGAGTCTGTGGGTGTTAGTGTCCCCCAAGTTACTCCCTTCCACGCCTCTGCGCTTTTGGAGCTGCCCTTCCTGCGGCCTTCCCAGCTCCCACTACCATCGCCCCTACCTTGGTCTCAGTGGTCCAACCATCCCCCAGCCCCGCCTACTGGGTGGCACGTGACCCCGGTAAGCCAATAGGAGGAAGCCACATCTCTGGCCACAGTAATTAGATGGACGTATGACTGCACTTGGTTCCATTGACAATTTTGGAAACCCTGCGGGCTTAAAGGCAAACTCCCTTGGGGCTCTTCACAGGTAGCTGTTCTGGCCCCACCTGGGCATTCCGCCAGGGACCAGGAGATGGGGCAGGGGTCCAGACGTCACTGTTAGGCAGGTGGTGTGGCCGCCCCACTTCTGGGGCCAAAAATTGGGTTATTTCACTTACTCTGCCGGAGTTAGCCTAGCGTCCCTCTGGGTTACGCCTCCTTCCTTGCCCTTCCCAGCCCGCCTTCCTACAGAGCTCTTGTCCTTACTTCTGATCACGGATGCAGAAGCTTCAGAAATTAGGAGGCACGCGGAGGTCCTGCTTAGCTCTGCACTAGCCGGGTTTGTGAATTCCCTCGGCAAGCTCTGGGTGCTATTACCTAGAAACTGAAAGCACACCAGCCGGTCCCCAGGGAGGAGGAGGAGGACACTGCCGAGGGCCTCTCACCTTGGGGTCTGTGCGCTCAGGGCCGATCTAGGCACACAGAGCTCCTGCAGAGGGACAGAAGGCCCACACACCTTCCTGAGCGCCTGCACCAAAGAGACGCCCAGGGCGGCCCAACTGCCACACCCAGCACCTCGCGGCTCATTAAAAAGTGAGCCGTGGTGGGGAGGATTAGGAGGTGAGAGGGATGGCAAAAGTCACTAATATGGATGCAACTGCACCTTCTAGAATAAAGAAGTCCAGATGGGCAAATAAGGGTGTGTGTGTGTGCGATCCCCGTGTGTGAACTAACGTGCGTGGCATGCTGCAGACCATATTTTCATACTAACAGCATGGCTGTGGTGCATTAGGCACAGGTCCGAGTCCACACACACCCTCGTGTGGAGCATTTTAAGTACCACTTCATGCAAAATCTAAAATCCTAAGTTGGGGACAAATGTGGGGCATGGTGCAGTTAGGCAGCCAACGTTAGAAAAAAACAGTCTTTACAGTATACAAGGTGCCCTCCGCATTGCCCCAGTGGAAATATCGCCCAATATCTGGGGTTCTGGGAAGGCTGCAAACCCCCCCCCCCCACCGCAATCCAACTACTTTCCTGCCACTTTCCACCCTCAACGCCCAGATGGTGCCCGAGATATAATCACCATATAACCCCCCTCAAGGCTGCGAGCCATGGAATAAATTTCAAGCCATGCTATAAACTGTGCTTTTGGATGTCATTGAGCGCTCCCGTGCCAATGACATCACTGTTTCCATGGCAACTAATATAATTAACATGAGAGAAAGTGCAAGGAGAAAGAGAAGGGAAAGAGGGAAAACACTAAGTCCAACCCCAAACAGAGAAAATTACACGGTGGGGGAGGGGGCAGAGGGGCCTATAAAATGTTTTACTGCCACTTGTTAGAAAGGCCCGACAGAACTCCACTAACGGCTGTGGGGTAATGAGATCACTTCCAAACTGTATCTCTTGCAAAATACAGAAAGGGCTTTGTCGCCTTCACAGTTTATGGAGTTGAAACAGAGGCGTCTACTCCAGGTAAGGCGGGAACACCTCCACCTTCCTCCCAGTTCAAGATTCTTATTAAGCAAGGGTCTACTCTACCCAGGACCCAGAGGGACTTAGTGGATCCCGGTTTGGTGCCCTGGGCAGGGTGTTCACATCCCCCTAACAGGCGGGGTAGAAACATGTCCAACCATGAAGCTGAAATGGGCAAAGAGATGGAGCAAGCACTTAGATTTCTTTTTAATTTTTTTGTAAGAGATGGGATCTCACTAAGTTGCCCAGGCTGGTCTTGAATTCCTGGCCTCAAGCTCTTCTCCCACCTTGGCCACCCAAGGTGTGGGATTACAGCTTCTGGCCTAACACTCATACTACTGTGTATAACAATGACACCTCATACCCATGCTGGGCATTCCAATGCGTGACTCTCATGGGTATTATCTTGATTAAACTTAGCCCTGGGTACCTCGTGTCTTACTTTCATTCAATAGAAGAACACATCAAGGCTCAGCAAGGAAAAAGAACTGGCTCGAGTTGGCCAAGTTGAGTTTTGAACTCAGTTTTGTCTGACTCTGAGCACAGTCTTCACTATCTCCAGTTCTCACCGATTCCACAGCTGTTGGCCAATTTGGGTTGAGCCTGAAGAAATCCATAGTCCAATCTTGATTTTCATCCTATAAGGTATAAGTTAATTATATAACTCTGGTGTCTTATCATTTTTGTGCTGCTCTAACAGAATATCTGAGACTGGATAATTTATAAAGAGCAGATATTTATTTCTTATGGTTCTGGAGACAGGGAAATCCAAGGTCAAGGGGCCCACTTCTGGTAAAGGGTCTTCTTGCTGTGTCATCCAATGGTGGGAGGTGGAAGGGTGAGAGAGACTGAAGGAGGTTGTGAGAAAGAGAAAGGGGGCCAAATCAAGTTTCTAACTCAAGAACTTTTGGGGGACATGTTCAAATAATAATAAGATATGGTCTAATTACAAAAAAAAAAATTCCCATAGAAGAACTTTCTACAAAATATCTGACCAGTACTCCTCAAAACTGTCACAGCTGGATGGGCACAGTAGCTTAAGCCTGTAATCTTAGCATTCTGGGAAGCCCAGGCAGGAGGATTCCTTGAGATCAAGAGCTCAAGACCAGCCTAAGCAAGAGTGAGACCTCATTTCTACCAAAAATAGAAAAATTAGCTGGGTGTTACGGCAGGTACCTGTAGCCCCAGTCACTCAGGAGGCTGAGGCAGGAGGATTGCTTGAACCCAGGAGTTTGAGATTGCTGTGAGCTAGGCTGACACTATGACACTCTAGCCTGGGCAACAGAGTGAGACTCTGTCTTAAAAACAAAACAAAAAATCTTCTCATGGTGATCAAAAACAAGGAAAGTCTGAGGGACTGTCACAGCTAGGAGGACCCTAATGGACATGATGACTAGATGTAATGTGGGATCCTGGACAGGACCCCGGGACAGGAAAAGGGTATTAGGAAAAACTAAGGAAATCTGTGTAATAAAGTATGGGTTTTAGGTAACAATGAGGTAATCGGTATCAGTTTATTCACTGTGATAAATGCATCAGATTATCATGTGATATTAATTGTAAGAGAGACCTGGCTGTGGGATATATGGAGACTTTCCTGTACTATCTTCACAATTTTTTTGTAAATCAAAAATTGTTCTAAAAAAATGAAGTGTATTAAGAAAAGACATCTCCAGCCTAGTCCAAGACCTTCATAGCACATATGAAGGCAACACAGTGAGAGGGTCACAATGCAGGGCTCTAGACGCAGGAGATGTGGGTTCAAATCCAGGCTCTGCCACTCCAGCTGTGTGATCTCAAGCAGCTGACTTAACCTCTCTGAGTTTTAGTTAACTCATATATCAAAAGTGGGCAAGAGTAACAGATCCACCGTCCCAGAATTGGAGAGATTAGAGTGAGGACTCCAAGTGAAGGCCCAAGGCCAGAGCCCAGCCAGGTAAGTGAGACTGTATTCTGGGCTGGAGACCTACTATGGACACCAACCATCCATAGCCTTCTCCACCCACACAGGGGCAATCCTGGGACACAGCGTGCATTTTGAACATATCTACATACAGCAATGATTTAATTTACAGGACCATTCTGTTGAGTAATGGTGACTCCTAATTCAAAATGCCAGTTTTCACCTGGTCACAGGTTTTATCATTGGACTTTGAAAAAGATGGTGTGGTTGCAAGTTCTCTATGGGGTAGACACATTCAAAGAGAAACGTGTACAAACCCAGACCCAGGAGCTACAGAATTAGAAGAAATGCTGCCAATGGATTTCTTAACAGTTCTTCAAAAGGAGGAGGTCTCCCCGCCCTGCTCTCTCCCTTGAAGTGTCCTCATGCCTATGTTGCATGAAAAGTCTTGGCAACGAGGATTGGTCTCCTTCTTATAAGGAACTTGTCTTCTGTCCCATCCCAACCTGAGTGCTAAGGTCGGGGGTGATCTATGCCTCTCCATCTTAAAGACTCTTTGCAAAGATAAACAGAAACATCTACTGGGTTCTTTCTTGGGCACTTTAGAGAAAGGGATGCTCACCCACAGCAGAATGAGCCCAGAGCTGTGATGACCTCAGGGATTCTCCTCGTGAATGCTGCTAGCGGCAGGGTGACAGTCTCACCTCTCAGTTCTGGGCAAAGCAGGACAGTTGATCTCCTTACAGGCAGGCAGGATTTGGTGACTATAGTAATATGACCATCATTAGCATTTATCAATGTGCTCACTGTGTGCTTGGCACACATTAGGCCATGTAATCTTCACACCCATCCATTAAGGTGGTTTGTTATTATCTCCATCTCACAGAAGGGAGAATGAGGCTTAGAAAGGGTAAGTGACTCAGTCAAAGTCAAAAGGGGAGTGAGACTGGGCTGGAGTCAGCTGTGCCTTCTGGGGGAAGGGCGTCCTGTCCCCACTCCCATGATGCCACCTATGGGCTAGCAGCAGCTCTGTGAGCAGAGAGGGGATTCTCACTCAGATTTATGTTCAGTTAGTGACTGGGTTCTTAACCATAGGCCTCTAAACTGCCCATATTATTCTGAAATAAAGTGGCAACCCTACCTTTGGTGTTTTCCATAACCCTGGAACAGTGGGTTGAAACATTTACTAACATTTACTAAATCATATCTTTGGAGCTTCCCAGGAAAGGGGAGCTATTCAAATCCAAGGTGATAATTTTCCTTTGCATGCACAGTATAAGGTCTGCAATTTGGGGCATTTGGTGTGAAGTGTGCAAACATTGGTGGCTGTAAATATAAATGTTGACAATCATGGCCAGGCCCATTATCAGCAGGACTCAGACTCACTGGTGGCCTCGGACAGGCTACAGGTGCAGGATGCAAAAGTCACCACCGACCCAAACAGTCTGTCCCACTGGCCTACCATGGCCTGAATTTCCCGTATTGGACTTGAATGCCCTCTAAGGCAGTGTGTGGCTGTCTCCTAAAGGCTGCTAAGAAAATGCGTGTTACCCAGGAAGGATTCTGGTTCCAACCTGGTAGGCAACTGGGATTGTTTTTAAAAGCAGCCCCACCCAAATTCCTAATTTGGACCTAGAGGCTCGGCAGCTCCATGCTTGCCTGAGCAGCATACTTCCCCTGCCCTCAAAGGAAAGCACTTTGTGCATTTATAGAGCCCAGAGAAAGGGAAGGAATTGTTACTCCATTAATGTTTGTTGGTGCTGAATTCCTTGATCACATGTCTCAATCTCCTGGCCCTCTCCCCTTCCAATCTGGGGAATTCATACACATGGCATCTTCTTTGTACACAATTGCAGGTGAACGCGTGATAATGCCTGTCCATCTCTCTAGCTGCTCTTCCTTCACTACCTACATTCCTATAATATCCCCCACCTGCCTGGGTCAGGTTTCTGATACCTGAGATGTCTGGGTGACCAAGTCCAAGTGGATCTCACTGAGGCACACTGGGCATGGGGCAGCGAAGGGTTTGGAGGTGGATTAGCAAGATAGTTAATTTTGCAGGATGAAGTAGGGTGTCTAAAATGGAGGGAGAACTCCAGGTCAATATGGCCAGGACAATTTTTCCCAGGGATTCATTGGTTGACAGCCATATCACCATGGGACCTCTACTGGGTGTGGTATGAGACATGCCTTACCTAGTAGATGGGGGGGATCAAATAATGATACATGGAGTGCATTATTGCCATGCCTGACACATAGCAAATCACTGTTCCTGTTATTTTGGCTAATTATTTATGCCAGAATGTGTCCTCTCCTGTCCAGTGCTTATAATCACCTGCAAACATTCACAACTCCCCTGAACACCCATTATGTACAAGATGCAATGGGTAACACCCAGATGTGGAAAGAAACTTCCTGATTATGTACCTGGTGCCAGGCCCTTTTGACTCTCTGAGAACCCTCCTAGGAAGACAGAGTTACTCTTACTTTATAGATTCGGACATTGAGGTGTTGAAGCGTTCAGTATCTTGTCTATGGGGCAAGGCTGGGCTTTGAAGCCTGGTGCAGTCTGGGATTGGAGCCCATGGGTTTTCCTCTTTGCTCTGACGTTTCTCCTGCAGAAGACATAATCCCTACCTGCAAGAAGCATATAGTTATGGTGGAGAGGATAAATGAGCTTGTAGAATAAAGGAGCATAAGTCAGTCAATGGTCCCAAGGAGGGCCAATACAAGCAACATGAGTGCAGGAAAGAGAGATCTGACCATGGGCTGGAAGGCTTCCAGGAGGTGCCTTAAGTGGACACAGAGGGAGGACTCTGATAGGAGAAAATAGACAGGACACACCTAGAAAGGGCAGGGAGAATTCAGGTGCCAATGAGACCTGGGGACAAGAGTTGAGAGAGACACAATTTTGATGGCGGCCTGACTCCAAAGTAACCAAAGAAGGCCAGGCTTTGTTCTGTAGGCACTGGGACACCCTTATTGATATTTTAAGGAAGAAAGTGACAAGAAAGCAGTGTCTTGATCCCAATTGTGTATCATCAGGATAATTACAAATGTGTCTATTATCACCTTTCATTAATGCGGTTCTTTACCAGGCACTGTTCTGAGCCCGGTGAGGCCTTATTTTGTTAATGACACTTTGTGGGAGGTTTTAGAATCATCCCCATTTCCAGCATCCATCCCTCTACTTCCATATGTTGGGATCAGGTGAACATATTCTGTGAGAAGCGTGTGAACGGTGGGGAGCGGCCAGAGGGTGCAGACTGTTGAATAGCATCCTCCCGAAATTCACATCTACCCAGAACAGCGGAATGTAACCTTACTTGGAAAGAGAGCTTTTGCAGATGCAATTAATTAACGATCTCAAGACGAATCTAGGGTGGGCCCTAAATTTAATGACTGGTATCCTTCAAAGAAGAAAAAAGACATAGAGACAAAAGGAAAGAAAGACAAAGTGATCATGAAGCAGAGATGGGAGAGATGTGGCTATAAACCAGCCGACAGTCACCAAGAGACAGAGAGAGGCCTGGGACTTGTCCTTCTTCAGAGCCTTCAGAAGAAACAACCCTGATTTTGGACTTTCCAGCCTCCAGCACCATGAGAAATAAAATCCTGTTGTGGTTTGTAGTCAGGCCTCCATCCAAATTGCGTCTCCCTCGACTCTTGTCCCCAAGCCTCTTTGGCACCTGAATTCTCCCTGCCCTCTCTAGGTGTGTCCTGTCCATGTTCTCCTCCCTCTGTGTCCACCTGATTTGTAGCACAGGCAGTCCCCAAGTTACAAACATCCAACTTACATACAACTTGAAATTATGAATGGAGGCTGTGACAGTAAGTCCCTGAGTTACAAACATCCAACTCATGTACTACTGGCACTTAAGAATGGAGGCTTTTATTACAGGTAATAGATTAATGTGCCTGTCTGACTTACATACAAATTTAACTTAAGAACAAACATCCAGAGCCAATCTCGTTCCTAAGCCAAGTCCTGCCTGTACTTTATTATGTCAGCCCTAGGAAAATCAGACCTATGCTGGACATTGGGATTTTGACTTCAGGCCTTGTGAAGGTCCTTGGTCTGGTGCTTGAGGATAGAGACCATGGCTGGATGCTAGTTAGGTGGCCTTGGTGGCCTTGCTTCGGTTGAGAGCAGAAAGCACCCATGAGAATATGTGCTCAGGGCCCTGAGTGATGACCAGCACACAGTGGGTGTTCTGCATGTGTTCACAGGAATGGAAATTGCCTGCCTACTAGGTACTAAGTCCTACGAGATGTCTGCTACTATGAATGGAAGTGTGAAGATCCTGGAGATTGAAGCTCATGGGAGGAGAGAAATGAGGGAAGGTAAAAAGTCTGGGTCGGGGTCTGGAGGCCAGGAGGGAAGTAGAGACTGTCCTCTCTTCTCTCTGCTTAGCCATCAGGCAGTTTCACTCACACATTTCACAAATAACTTAAACTTGCCTCTTTCTCCAGTCCAGAGACCTGGAGATAATTCCATGGTAATCCCAAGTGATAATTCTAAGTGCCAATCTATTGACATCATACTTTCATATTCTTGTCATTCACCCCCAAATCCATGCAACTCTCACCACAAAAAGTCCTAGATGGTCCCTGGGACTCGGAAGGGTCGAGGAGCATATTTGTCGTTCATTCAAAAAAATTCTCATCTCTTTTAGCACAGAAGAGAGATAGCAGATATTTTTCAGATAGGCCAATATGTTTTAATGAAAAGGAAATTAAAGAACAGGGAGTGATGTACATTTCTTATGGTGGGAGCGGGAGTCTTATTCCTTGCCCATCCCAAAATAGCCTGACTGAAGGCAATATTTGCATTGTGCTGAGGGTCAGCTGCTCTGGGGACTTAGGCCCTGCCTTGCCCGGGGAAGGGAGCGAGGGGCTGGAGTTTTTAGATTTACTGCATTAATGCTTCTCTGGTTTCCGTGGAGTGGCCACTTGAGAGGCTTGGCTGCAGATGTAAGAAACATGCAGAAACGCAGTATCAATAACTAAATATAACTCACATCTGAAATGCCTTTCACTACACCCGGAGTGCTTTCCAAATATATTATCTCATTAAATCTACGAACAAGATGAAGGAGGCAGGGTCCTCACCCCCTCCTCCACCATGGGGAAAGGAAGATTCTAAGCCCACATCATGTGATAACAGGTGGCAGGTCCCTTTCATTGCACCTATGCTCTTCTGTGTGGGCTTCCTGGAGGACCTGCATTCTGTGGGGGTGCTCTGGGGGCAGACAGTGGAGAAGGGGCTATGTTAGTTAAGGCACTGCTAGCTGCTGTAACAAACTGACCCTCAAACACCTCTGACTTAATAGACATTTATTTCTCACTGTCTGCAATACAAAATGGGTGTGCCTGTTTGTCTGGTAGCCTTAAACATATAGGGACCCCTTCCAGCCTGCTGCTCTGCTCACCCCACAGCCACTAAAAGCTTGCATTTAGTCCACAGATGGGCCAGTTTTTATAGGCCAGGCGTGGAAATGCCCCTACCTTCACTTCTGCCCACATTCGTTGGGTAGAGGTGGTCATGTGATCACACCTACTTGCAAAGGGGCAGGGGAAATGTAGTCCAGGTCTGTTTCGGGTGGGGGGTGAGTTGGTGTCAAGGAATGAATATGTTGAAGGAAAAGCTATCCAGTATGCTTCATTCATGGGACCCTGTACTCTAACCTCCTACTCCAAGCAGGACAACTCTGACTTTCTTCTTTTTTTTTTTAAGAGTCACTCTATCACCCAGGCTAGAGCATGGTGGTATGATCATAGCTCACTGTAACCTTGAACTCAGCCTTTGGGAAGCTGAGGTAGACTATAGGCACGTGCTACCATGCCTAGCTAATTTTATTTTTATTTCAGGTAAATATGAGAGTACGTACACTTAGGTTACTTTGTTTGCATTTGTAAGGTAAAGTCCAAAGTGTGCCATCTGCCCCCTACATTGTTCCTGATGGGTGGGATGCTTAGCTAACTTTTAAATTTTTTATAAACAAAGAGTCTCCTTATGTTTCTCGGGGCTGGTTCCATACTCCTGGTCTCGTGTGAGCCTCTCACCTTGGCCTCACACAGTGCTGGGATTACAGGCATAGCCCTGTCTATTTTATATATTTCATTTTGTATAAGATTTATTTTGAAAAAAGATATTCTCTCCCCCCACCTAGGACTTCATAAAAGATTCGTCAAGGTTCTGAATCGGTGGTCCTCAGTCAAGGCTAATTGTCTGGATCACTGGGCGAGGTTGTGAAGAAGAGATTTGTGGACTGTTCCCTTGGCAGTTCTGATTGTGTAAATACAAGGTTCTCTGTATCTATGCCGAGCTTCTTCATCTGCCTTTGTGAATTCATGAACAGACTGGTGAAGGATGGAGACAGCAGATGATTGTGGTGAGTGAAAGATGGGATAGCAAGAATGCGATCCAGCAATTCCACTCTGAAGTTATGTTCTACAGAAACTCTTACCCGTGTGGACCTGCAGACACACAGAACAACACACCATTGAAATGACTGTTGTTACAGTTTGAATATTTGTGTCCCCTCCAAAATTCATGTTGAAACTTAATCCCCAATGCTGCAGTCAGTATTAAGAGGTGGGGACTTCAGGAGGTACTTAGGCCACAAGGCTCTCAAAGACAGGATAGCACTTTATAAAAGAGCTGAACCAGGCAGGCCCTTTTTCCTGTCTCCCTCCTACCATGTGAAGATACAGCAACAAGGGGCCATCTTGGAAACAGAGTCTGGGTTCTCACCAGACACTGAACCTACTGTTGCTGTGTTCTTGGACTTTCCAGCCTCCATAACTGCGAGAAGTAAATTTCTGTTATTTATAAATTACCCAGTCTTAGGTATTTTGTTACAGCAGCACAAATGGATTAAGACTGTTGCCAAAACCTGGGCGTGACCCAGCGTTTGTCAATAGTGGAAGGGATAAACTGATGTATGTTCATACAATGGAATACAGTAAGGCATTGAAAGCAAATGAACTACAGCTATACACAAGATAGTGTGTTTGAACTTCACAAATACTTTAAGTACAAAGAAACATGAAAAAATGTATTTATGAATCCATTCACATAAAGTTCTAAATCAGGCAAAACAAAATCAAATAGGTTAGGGGTATAAACACATGTGGCAAAACAAGTAGAAATAAATATCTGAAGAATGAAGATGAGAAATGTCTCTGGGAGAGACACACGTAAGAGACCCCTGAGGTTCTGACTGTGTTCTATTTCTTTGCTGAGGTGGTCAATACGTGAGTGTTCGGTTTATGATTATTTTCCTACAGATATAAATGTCTCATGTTGCCAGGTGAGGTGGCTCACTCCTGTGATCCCAGCAATTGGGAGGCCGAGGAGGGTGGATTGCCTGAGCTCACAGGTTTGAGACCAGCCTGAGCCAGAGTGAGACCTCGTCTCTAACAATAGCCAGGGGAGGGCAGCGCCTGTGGCTCAAGGAGCAGGGTGCCAGCCCCATATGCAGGAGGTGGCAGGTTCAAACCTGGCCCAGGACAAAAACTGCAACAAGAGCAACAATAAAAAGTTAAAAAATAGCCTGGTGTTGTGGCAGGCACCTGTACTCCCAGGTACTTGGGAGGCTGAGGCAAGAGAATTGCTTGAGGTCACTGTGAACTGTGAGGTCACAGTACTCTACCAAGAGCGACCAAGTGAGACTCTGTCTAAAAAAAAAAAAAAAATCTCAGGCCCCTTTCTATGTGCATGTGAGCTCTCTCAGCAAAAGAATATGGAGAGAAGGGTCCATCTGTTGTTTCGTGTGGTTTGAGCAACATCCCCAAATCAAGAGAACAGGCTTTGGGATCAGGAAGTCCCAAGTTCAAGCTTCAGCTCTGTCCCTATTAGCTGTGTATTCTTGGACCAATTGCTTAGTCTTTGGGTTTCTTGATTTTTTTCCTATATATAGCAGAGATGAAATCCTTCCTCAAAGAAGAAAATGTAAGAAGTGTTTATCCTTCCTTGTAGGAAAAGGTAGAAACTGTGTTTAGCACAGGAGCTAATGCATAGTAGGTGATTAATAAATTATAGCCGCCACCTCAGCCAAACAAATACCTGATGTGCGTGGCTGGATGTGAGACAGCAGACACTGAGGACATTGCGGCCTTCTTTGTGCTGGTGTCACTCTTATCTCTGTGTTGTCTTTTTTCTGTTCCTGCTCACCTCCTTCCAGTTAATATCACTTGGCTGTATTTTCCAGAGCCCCATGAGCCACTCTAGATGACTGTGGAAGGAGGCATGGAGACACACAGACACGTTGTCATTCACTCTGGGTCCAGATTGAGAGGTGAGGATGAGGGATGAAGTTGGCAGGAGTTCTCAGGTGCCATGAGATCCTTTCACACCAGTGCAACCATCTGGTGAGTGCTCAAGGAGTGTCAGAGACCGCTCACAGCCTTATTCCTAGCAGGCCTGCCTCACCTGGGGGCAACAATATTCCTTTTCTCCTGGCTCTTTTGGAGTCTTCTCAGTTGAACCCAACACCACCCCCAAGGTCACACTCCTTTCAACTTTAGCACCAGGCAACAATTCTGTCCCAGTTTGCAAATGGTTAGAAAATCATAACGCATGTCCGTGATGAAAGTGTGTCTGGCCTGACATGAGCCTGTGTATCCTTAAGGTCTGGGGGCCTTCAGGTTCATAGACACGGGGCATTTGTTAAAGGGGAGAAAAGATTCTCCAGAAGTTGTCTGGCTATCCTGATCGCAAAGCCCATTCCCCAGGGAAAGCCTACCTATACTCAACTAAAGGGCCTCTTTGCAAACATTTTGGGGATAGGAGAAGCCATTTAAATATCCCAAACACAAAATTTCCCTGAAGGACTCCCAGGGGATATTCAAGGCTATTACACGAATGCATCATTCTGTGATCACGTATATTTTGAAAATACCTGGTTAAACACAGTTTAAAAGATGCCTTTCCTGCAGGCCTTCTCAGAGCATTTAACATACTAATGTACTTAAGAGAATCCAGGGGAGGACTAGAAATGCAGCATTTTCCAGACTTACCACAAAATTTCTTGTGAGACTGGTGCTCCCCAGAACAAACTTGGGGGAAATTCTGCTGTGGCTGGAATTTCGGGTTGACAGCATAGGACATAAGGGAACATGTGAAATTTACTAAATGTAGAATATTAATGTTTTAACCCAATAACTAAGAAAATGCAGTGAAGGCGCTGTTAACCAGTTTGATGAAAATATTTCAAATTGTATGTAAAACCAGCACATGTGTACATAATTGCATTAATGTACACAGCCATGATTAAAAAAAAAAAAAAGGATTCTTATTTTCATGAGCCCACTGAAGAAATGTCCCTGATGATGGAAGATGAGCCAGAGAGCCCCCTGGTCTCTCCTTGCCTTGCTCTACCTGCAAAATGGGTGCAGAGCCATTAACACCGAGGCTGTCAAGAGAGTTGATTACACTCTGTGTAATCACAAAGCGACCCTGGAAGGAGACATCATTATTATCATCAAGCATACATAATAGTGGGCAGCTTCACAGCATCGTATAATTTCTGGATGACAAAAAGGGTTCCCATTAGATCATCTAATTGGTTCCTTTGGTTGGAACAGGAAGGTCCTGGCTGATCTAATCACACCCTTGGCTTTGCAGGCACACCTTCCTCTGCGGAGCTCAAAGGTTTCACTCTTATTAGGGTTGAGAGTGTCCCTGGAGGGGAGGGGAGCAGGGAGGGACGACTTCCTCAGTTGCAAAACCTATTCATTCTTTCAAGTTACAAGGCAACCCTTAGTGATTGAAACAGTTAATAGAACCTCACAGTGGGACTTACTAAAGCAACGTTCAGAATCTGTGCTTTGGATGGCACTTCAAGAGGACATCCCTGTTCCCTTCCTTGGCAGCAAAGACTGATGCCTGGTCCCTGCCTTTCCAGCAGCTCAAGATACGCTGACCAGGGTCCCTTTGAAGACACACTAGGAGCCAAGGAGGCTCCTAATTCTCACCTGCTTGGCTCTGCACAGTGGCTCATGCCTATAATCCTAGCACTCTGGGAGGCTGAGGGGGGTGGATCACCTGAACTCAGGAGTTCAAGAGACCAGCCTGAGCAAGAGCGAGACCTTATCGCTACTAAAAATAGAAAAACTAGCCAGGTGTTGTGGCAGGTGCTGATGGTCCCAGCTACTCAGGAAGCAGAGACAAGAGGATCTCTTGAGCCCGAGAGTTTGAGGTTTCTGTGAGGTATGAGGCCATCACATTCTACCCAGGAAATAAATAAGCAAAATATAAATAAATGAATGAATCCTCACCTACTCCATCTGGCACTGCAGAGGCAGCTGTGGACGCTCTGGGTGCTGGTGCACACTTGGTAGTGGAAAGCACTTACTAGCCGTGCAGTGTGCGGCCCGTCTTTGAACCTTTGTGAGCCTCAGGATCTCCTCTGTGAGATGGGGCAGTCGTGGGACCTACCTCACTCTGTCAACAGGACGAGTCAGCGGGGTGGCTCAGTGGGCTCCCCGGGAAGTGGTCGGTCATGGCGGTAATCACCACGGGTCTAGAAGAAGCCTGGGCATGAGAGAGATTTTGTGCTGGAAAGACCTCTGTGACCACTGAGGGCTGTTCAGGGAGGCTGATGGTGTTTAATTTAAGGGAGAGGTTAGGTTCACATGGAAGCACATAAGGCAAAAATGCATGGGTTCAAATTACCCTGGGAAATTCCCTGCCCAGAGGGTAGGGTGTGCACACATACGGCATTGGGTAGAAAACATTCAGGTTTGAGAACCTCTGAGGCAGACCATAGAAAGGGGTAAAAGAGGAGTTTATCTACAGCTGCCCGGGCATTCAAACCTTTCTGTCTCTAAGGCTGTGGGTCTCAACTGGGGGGGATTTTGCCCTCTGGGACATATTGTCTCTAGAGACATTTTTGGTTGTCATAACTAGGCAAGGTATGCTACTGGCATCTAGTGGGAATAAGCCAAGGATACTCCTAAACATCCTGTAATCTGTGGCCCCCACTCCTGGCCCATGGCTTCTTAGGAATGGGGCTGCACAGCGGGTAAGCAGTGGGCAAGCAGGTGAAGCTTCATCTGTAATCACAGCCGCACCTCATCGCCAGCGTCACTGCCCGAGCCCTGCCTCCTGTCACATAACCAGCAGCATTTGCTTCTCTGGAGTGCAAACCCTACTGTAAAAGGCACGCGGGAGGGATCTAGGTCGTGTGCTCCTCACGACAATCTAACGCCTGATGATCTGCGGTGGAGATGTCATGTGCTCGAACCATCCCGAAACCGTCCCCTCAATTGCCATTCTGTGAAAAAATTATCTTCCATGAAACCAGTCCCTGGTGCCAAAATGGTATAACACAATGTACAGGACGGCTCCCCCGAACAAAGAATTATCCAAGCTAAAATGCCGCTCAGGCTGAGGTCTGAAAACCTGCTCTACTATCAAATCCACACTTAGGAATGAGGGGGGTGGAGTCTGCCAGGATGTTTCTTATGGGGTATAATGAGATGCCGCATATAAGAGCCCTTCACGCTGGGCCAGGCTCATAATAGGTGCTTAATTAACATTTGCTGGGTTTGAGGTTAAACCTTAATGGGGTCCACCACATACACTCTGTTTTTGAAATGTGGTAGAGAAGAACTCATCACTGCTTCCTGTCTTTCTGAGTTGGTATTTTCTATTTCACCATGATTGCTCTCATGGAAATAATACCTTACATCAGAGCAAGGTCCTAAAGCCACACCGGAATACGATTCTGCTGTATCACTAGTACCCACACTCTCTGATTTGAATTCACAATGACCTTTTTCAACTCTAGGTGGAACATCTTCTTCAGCCACCACTTGATTTTTAAGAAAGGAGTGTACATCTGGACGTGGTGGCTCAAGTCTGTAATCAGAGCACTTTGGGAGACCTAGGTGGGAGGGTCGCTTGAGGCCAGGAGTTCAAGACCAGCCTGGGCAATATAGCAAGACTCCATCTCTACAAAAGATAAAGACAATTAGCCAGGTGTGGTGGTATCTGCCCACCCCACCGCCATCTCAGCTATTTGAGAAGCTGAAGCAAGAGGATCATTTGTGCCCAAAAGTTTGAGGTTGCAGTGAGCTATGATACTAGATGACAGAGCAAGACCTTGTCTCCAAAAAAAGGAAAAAGAAAAAGAAAGAAAAAGGAGCTCTCAGAAACACAAACTCTACTTACCCCTAAGAGGCTGAATTTGAAGTAGGAGTTCATGAGTTCAAAGCAAGCAAGTGGGAGGCCAGTTAGCCCTCACAACTTGGGAAACTCTCAAGGACCACAAAGGCAAGAAATCTTCTTTTAAATGAAAGAAATATTTCCATTTTATCTCAACTCTTAATGTATCACATAACTTTAAAATCACCCCTAGTCCAACTGAAATATTTGAATCCAAATAATTTGTAAGTCATTTGGACTTTATTCAAATGTAAATTCATCACTTTAATCCTTCTTCCCCTTATTTTTAAAATAAAGACTAATATTGAAAGTTAGGTCTATTGTTAATTTCTTTTCATTTTAAGATTTTTTTTCTTTTTTTGAGACAGTCTCACTCTGTTGCCTAGGCTAGAATGCCATGGCATCATAGCTCACAGCAACCTCAGATTTCTGGGCTCAAGCGAGCCTCCCAACTCAGACTCCTGAGTAGCTAAGACCATAGGTGCCCACCGCAACACCCAGCTGATTTTCCTATTGCTAGTAGAGATGGGGGTCTCACTCTTGCTCAGGCTGGTCCCCCATTTTGCTTTCTACATAACAATTTGAAAATGTGAAAATGTGATGCCAAAGTTGCTGAGTGTGTAGAAACAAGTAAATTGAGTGAATTCATCTTCTTTTTGAATAGAGCCTGAATTCATAGTTCTAAGTAAGATATATATTTTATTTTTATTTATTTGTGATTTTCCTCTTGAAGCCATATAGGATACACTCCCTTAAGTAAAACCAAACCAAACCACTACAACTACTGTTTTTCCTTTTTGAATTCCCAGGGTTTTTACTATAGGGACTTTTTTTCCCCAAATAAGTCCCTGATGCCATTTTATCCATGAGGCTTCAGTCTGAGTAGTTTTAAAAACAATCTAGAACCAAAATTAATTCTGCCATTTTACAATTTGCTCACTAAGATGCAAAAAAAAAAAAAAAAAAAAGAAGAAGAAGTATACGATTTTTAAGTACTTTCTATACTCTTGACTAAAAACAGCAGTTTGGTTTTTTTCCTTAAGCAAATGCAATTCTCTGGGTACTTACTGGAAGAGGATTTTAGTCATTGGAGACATTTAAAAAAAGATCTCAAGTGAGAATCTTTCCTCACCTTTTTTTTTTTTCAAAGGGATATTTACCCTGAAAAATGCTACATTTAGAAAAATTGTGCCTCGGATGACTACTACTCCACTAAGTTTTGCTGATTTTTGGTGGGGGGAGATTGGGGTGGAGGAGGTTGAAGGCTGTATGAAGGGAATTCTAGTCACTCACCAGCCAAGGATGATTTGAAAGTTCATTTTCATTCATTTACTTTCATTTGTTCATTCATTCATTCATTCAATTATTCAATCAGCAAACACATATTGAGAATCCACTGTGTAGAAAGCACTGTGCTGTTCAATGGCATTATAGCCATGAACAAAACACTGCCTTTCACCTCCCTACACTTCTCAATTTGGCACTGCCAGAGAATGACATCCTAAGGTCTTAAGGTAGTAGTTCTCAATAGCTGGCAATGTTGGCCCCCCAGGACTTGGACAAAGTCTGGAGACATTTCTGGTTGTGAAAGTTCGGAGATGGTGCTACTGACATGTAATTGGTAGATGCTGCTAAACATTCTAACAAAGAATTATCCAGCCTAAAAAGTCAGTAGTACAATAATCAAGAAATCCTGCCCTAAGATACCCAAGGTGTGTAATGAGGTAAGTTCTAGTTAATGATTCTTATTAACCATTAGGAGAATGGAGAAAATAGTAGCTCAGCTCATTTTCTGTTGAGCTTTATTCCGTCTTGGAACTCTGATTGAGACAGGTTGGTACCACGGCTACTCAGAGTGTGATCCACGGACCAGCTGCATCAGGGAGCTGGTGAGAAATGCAGACCATCGAACCGATGGTTCAAACTCTCCGCTGAACCTGCGGAAATAGAACCTGCATTTTAACATGATCCAGGGGGGATCCGTGGACACATTATAGCTTGGGAATCACTGACTTAATTCAACATGAAACAGAGGGGGTTTTTGCTTGTTTATTTGTTTGTTTGCTTTATTTCTTATAGACTTAGGGGGTATAAATGCAGTTTTGTAACATGGATATATTTCATAGTATTGACGTCCTGGCGTTTTGTGTAACCCTCACTCAATTAGCATATAGTAGCCATCAGGTAATTTCTCATGCCACACCCCACTCCTGTCCTGAATCTCCAGTGTCTATTATTCTACTCGCTGTGTCCTTGACTGCTCATATTTAGTTCCTACTTGTAAGTGTAGTATTGGACTTTCTGTTTCTGAGTTATTTCACCTAATTTTTCTTTTTAGATAGAGTGTCATTCTTGCCTCAGGCTAGGGTGCTGTGGCATCAGTCTCCCTCACAGCAACCTCAAACTCTTGGGCTCAAGTGATCTTCCTGCTTCAGCCTCCCTAGTAGCTGGGACTACAGGCGCCCCCCACAATACCTGGCTAATTTTTCCATTTTTAGGAGAGATAGGGTTTGCACTCCTGCTCAGGGCTGGTTTCAAACTCCTTAAGATAAAGGCCTTCAATTCCATCCTTGTTGCTGCAAAAGACGTGATTTCATTCTTTTCTACGGCTGAGTAGTATTCCAAGGTGTGTGCACGTGTGCGTGTGCGTATCACATTTTCTCTCTCTCTTTTTTCTTAAAGAGCCAGAGTCTTGCTCTATCACCCTGGCTTAACTGTAGTGGCAAGATCATAGTTCACCGCAGTCTTGAACTCCTGGATTCAAATGATCCTCCCAGCTCCACCTCCCAAGGAGCTGGGATTATAAGCATGTGCCACCATACCTGGCTAATCTTTGTATTTTTTTGTTTTTTAGAGATAGGGTCTTACTATATTGTTCAGGTTGTTCTTGAAAACTGAGCTCAAGCAATCCTCCAGTCCCAGCCTCCCAAAGTGCTGTGATTATGGATGTGAGCCATATTTTCTTTATCCAATCATCGTTTGATTCCCTATCTTTGCTATTGTGAATAGTGCTGTGATAAACATACAAGTGCAGGTATCTTTTTGATATAATAACTGAAACTAAAGTTTTAAGTGACAATTTGAGAAATGTGGCAATGGAACCTAGTTTCAGGGATCAGGGAAAGCTGTTCATAAAAACGCAGCCGGTAAACTGAGTATTAAATGAGAAGCAAGAAGTAGCCAGGAGTAGAGGGTTCCAGGCAAGCGGAAGAGGGTGTGCAAAGGATCAGAGGCAGGAAGGAACTTGGCCTGAGAGAAGATACTTTGTGTCTAGAGCCTGATGAGTGAAGAGTGATACGAGCTAAGAATGGCAAAGCCAGCAGAAGGTGTGGGACTCTCTCCCAGGAGCAGGTGGGCATTGGTCCTGCTCTGTCTGATCCCCAGGCCTGAGTCTCGGAGTGTAGCACAGCTGGGGATGCTGTCTATGGCCATGGGGACAGGGTGAGGCTAATTCCTTAGTCCCTTAACACTGTGTTCTCAGCAGCTGAGAGAACTGGTCGGACCAGGGTCGGAATCCCATGAATGATAATTGTCCCAGGTGACAGGTGACCCAATGTGCCATTAAGACAGAGCAAGAACAATGCGGATGGGGATGAATTACTCCCCCACCCCTCTGACTTAAGGCTACAGAGTCATTATGTCAATATATTTTTGTACAGATTTTGTAGTTTATGACACATTCTGGCAACATTTAGATGCAATTTCAATGAGCCAGAATGTAGTACTGTAAACCTAAAACTGGATATCCCTTAAAGCTGTTGGAATCTGGCAGGAGACCTGCTCCTAACTACAAGCACAGTTTCCAACTTCACTGTTCCACCCTTCAAGCACTGAAAACAAAATCCATTTTTAATGAGGGACTACCAAACTCTTTGCATTCTATGGACGTTCCCTTTGGGCTCCCAAGCGCCCACATACCTTACACACAGGAAGTGGCTCCCCCTTAACTTCTTGTGAGTGAGACTCCCAGGGGTAAAGAGTCTTCCGCAGGTTCCACTGCCAGCGCAAGTACTGCAACTGAGTGACTAGGAATTAAGTCCTTCTGTTCTTATCCTCCTATGAGCACATGGACGGCCAATAGAGCTGGGCGGGGACTCGGGATCAAAGAGATTTATCACACAGACAGTATATGCCTGGCTGCCTGTCTCCTCAGCCCTAGCATATTATGAATCTTACAAACCATCCATTATCCACTCGGCAACTGGCAAATGTGAACTTGGCCAACGTCAAAGCACAGCGATGAGATCCAAGTTAGAAGAAAGTGGGAGAAAGAGAGAAAGTACAAAGATGAGCCAGACGGTTCTCCAACCTGTAAGAACATGTTGTATTTACCAGGCCGGGTACAAAAGCCAATCTCTGTTCCCCATTGTTTGTCTTCTGTTCTGGGCCTGGGTTATGTTTGGTGCAAGCAGGACAGTGCACCCCTCACTTCCATCTGATGATTGGCGTATTGTTTAGAGACGGTGAGGGATGATCTTGTGCTCTGGAGGAAGTTGGCAAGAAAGTTTAATGCTATAAAAAGCAATGCGCGGTCAGGATACGGTTTCCTATTCTGAGTCAAGGCAAAGGAGAGAGTCAAAAATTCCAACCCAGAGGGTCAGGACGGGCTCCAGGATCTCTTGAATCACATCTGAAACATGTTCCCCGTGCTCCTTTCTCCTCCCTGTTCTTACAACCAGCCAACTGGGATTACACAATCACACTCATTTTGTTCCACATAAAGCTGTTTCTTATTAGGACTCTGTATCTTATTTTTTCCTGTTGCCATGTCATCTCTCTGAAATCAGGTGAGTAACTCTATTTCTTAACAGGGAGATTCTGTTCATTCCCTGGGCTGGACTCAAGAAATGTGCACTTAACTTCTCCTTAAGATGTGAACCTTTATGTTCTGAACCCCATAATCTGCCTTGCTCTGTCTCCTCAGGCTCAGCTTTGCCATTCTGAAGCTCTCTCCTCAACTAGGAACCGATGGAAAAGCGAACATTTTAGTCAATCATCGGAATTGGTCACCCAATACCCAACAACTGTTTCTAGTGGGTTTTGTTTTCTCCCCCACTGGACTGGAGCTTTTTTTTTTTTTTTTTTAACTGAATTCACCAGATGTTTTGGCAGCGCATAAAACCTGGCTTTCCTGTCTTCTAAGTGGATGAAATTGGATCCAAATCACAGCGCGTTGCTTCAGCTTCACCCACCAAATACTTAATGGTTCTCAAGAACAGTGTAAAGGTTGAGTTCAGTTTTTCTTCAGGCATTGGGACTGTGGGATCCAGGTGCTAGCGTTTTCTGGCCTTCAGGATCTTCCTTGCAATGTTTGTAGGGAAAACCCAGATTCGTGCGTAAAAACGGTCTTCCTACCAGAATCTTTACCTCTCTCACTTTTATTTTTCTGGCTGTGCATCAGAAACTGCAAAACGGCTCCCTGAAACCCCTCTGTGCAGGGCGAAATGCAAAAGTGGCACACACGTGATTCCACCACATCTGGGGCAAAACTGCCATGCAATTCCCCTTTGGTCTTAGCAAACTCCAGGCCTCCCCAGAGCCAAAGGGAGAAAGAAGCAGGACTCCTTCAGCAGCCTCCAATCCCTCTCTGCCTCATGCCCCGTTTTGCTTAGCACAAGCCCGAGCATGCCATGCCACCTCGCCAGACCCTGCCAAAATCCATGAATGGCACACAGCGCACATTAAACAGATGGAATGTAACATACATGTAAAGAAATAAGAGCTTTGCCAGGAAGGTTGGCAGCAGCTCTGGAATGCTTTAAACAGTGTGTGTGGGTAGAAAGGAGCCCTGAGTCGGTGAGGCTGCCTCGCTCTCCAGAGCTGTTTCTTTTACAGCCATGACCTGTTTTGCCAGTCAAGATAAATACGGTGTTAAATACCCCCCTTTTCTGGCTCCTTGATACCTTGGCAATGCGGTTTGAAATATGACCTGGTCTCATTGGAAAAATGTGTTTTTAAGTGAGTGGAAGGGATATGTCCCTTTTAGCCAGTAAGTAGGAAGGTCATGGATGGCAGAGTCTTCTGGACTCAGACATACTAAGGAAGTAGAAGAAGGAACAGTCATGGTGTCAACACCTCTTGTTTAGAAAGTCTGTTGCAGACACAGAGGGACGACAGGGGGAGAACAAAACTGAGTTCTAAGGCTTTCTACCACCTTTGGCTTCAGCAAGGAACAATTCAAGTGGTAGCTCAGAATGGTTGGCTACTTCACAAGGGACCTTGGAAGAGCCAGCCTCTCCTTCAGAAGAAAAGGAACTGTCTTACTAACCAGGCATGGCCACAGGTTCAGCCTATTCGGGCCATTGAGCTTTGCCAGTCCCCATGGTCACAGGACAACTCCATAACCACAGCGGCTGCTTGCCACACATGTGAGAAGCTTAAATGGATTTCCCCAAAAGGTGTGCCATCCCAGCAGGCATTCATTAAGTAGTTTCTGCATACCAGGCACATACCGGGCATATCTAATGCAACATCCCATTATCTCCTGAGCTAGGTATAATTCTATCTCTGTTTTACATATGAAGAAACTGAGGCTCAGAGAGGTGGAGTCACGTATCTAAGATCTCACAGCTATTAAAAGGGATGCTGGAATTTAATCCCAAGTCTGCTCTTAATGTTCCAGCAGTGAGTAAGGGACCCATGTTGGCTTCTACCAAAACGCTCAAGGCACCAGTCTTGAGGAATCATTTCATCCCTAGAACTGTCTGATGTGGGCAAGTTCTTGCGTCCCCTGCTAAAGGTACCACAGGGTGTATTTGTTTCCTGGGGCTGCTGTCACCAATTGTCACAAACTGGGTGGCTTAAAACAATAGAAATTTGTTCCCTCCCTGCTCTGGAGGCCTGAAGCCTAAAATCAAGGTGTCAGCAAGATCGTGCTATCTCCAAAGGATCTGGAAACACATTCTCCCTTGCCTCTTCCAGCTTCTGGTGGTTGCTGGCTTCTGGGACTACCAGCTCCTGTGAGTTTTTTTCCCCCTCCTACTCTCTTATAAAGACACTTCTGGCCAGGACAGTGGCTCATACCTATAATCCTAGCACTCTGAGAGGCCAAGGTGGGTAGATTGCTTGAGCTCAGGACTTTGAGATCAGCCTGAGCAAGAGTGAGACCTCATCTTTACTAAAAATAGAAAAAATACCCAGGTGTGGTGGCAAGTGCCTGTAGTCCCAGCTACTTGGGAGACTAAGGCAGGGGGATCCCTTGATCCTGGGAGTTTAAGGTTGCAATGAATGAGCTATAATGACACCACTACACTCTAGCCAGAGTGACAGAGTGAGACTGTCTCAAAAAAACAAAAACAAAAACAAAAAAAAGGAAAAAACAGAGACACTTCTATTGAATGTAGGCACACCTCAATGCAAGATGATCTCATCTCAAAAGCCTTAACTAATTATACCTGCAATGATCCTTTCTCCAAATAAGGTCACATTCCCAGGTTTTAAGGCTTTGACCTTGCATCTTTCAGGGAGCCATTTTTTTAGCCTAACACAGAGGAAGATATCACTGACATATGAGGCAACTTACCCAATAGGAATTTTTCCAATTTTGCAGGCCCACCAGGTTATTATAGAATTTAGAAAATATTTTCACTACCCCATATCCTTTTAAAGCAATTAATACAATAACAAACATGTATGCCACTTGGTAAGCATTGCTTAGTCCTCACAGATATCCTGCCATGTACACACATTGCTTTCCTTTCTACAAGGGGGAGGAAAAGAAGCTATGAGAGATGAAGAGTCTTGTCCAAGAACTCATAGCCAGCAGCTGATAAAGACGGGACTGAAATTTCAATCTGCTCGACTCTAGAGTCGGAGTTCTCATGCAGGATGCAAAACTGCCTTTTCTTGGAAATGTAGGACTTGATTGGTAAGCTGTGGTTTGGAAGGAGGTAGAAGTCTGGGGTGATGGGACAATTTATGCCATGTTTAGCCAAGCATCAGCCCTGAGCAGAACATCCAGAAAGGCTGAAAGCAGGCTCTCTGATTGGGAAGGCAATCCCCGCATTGGTGTATCTGATAAGGCGGAGAACCACTTCCTCCTGGCCATCTCTCTGTCACAGCTGAAATTGGCGTCTTCCTGCAGAGACACTGGAGGCAAATGAGAAAATGTCCATTTTCACTGTCTTCCAGGTTTCAGTTCAGTACCATCTGCCAATGCCTATAATCTTACTGCAGGGACATTTTTACTTCTGGTGTGCAATCTTCTGACCCTGGAGGTTGGATAGATCATGGAGGGCAAAATCAGAGCTGCTCACCCGGTGGCAGTGAATGGTAGGTGACTTCACCCGTCAACTGCTGACCACATCCACTGATTCAGGCTTCATAGTGAGCATGAGCCAATTTTTCTTACAGTCAGAGCAGCTGAGGGCTAAGCACATTGTGGATTTTGTTAGAACTTCTCAATAATCCTGTGAAGTCAGAGAGATAATGACCTGACCTGGTGCCCAGGAAGGGCCAGGTTGAATTGCTGGGCCCTGACAACTGGCAAGTGCAAGGATTCCTCCAGGTTACCCGAGTCCAGAGTCTGAGATCTTTGTTGCTTTAATGTTCTCTTTCCACACTGTGTCGCAAGAATTCCCACTGTCTCAATTAAAGGAAATATAGATAAGGCAAAGAAGAATAAACTACTCATTTATTAGTTTATTCATTAGTTCATTCATTCATTCTACTATATCTGCACTGCATGCAGGAAAGCCAGAAAGAAAATTCCTTCATTCATGAATGTGCACCTGGGCCAGGCATAGTGGCTCATATCTGTCATCCAAGCATCCTGGGAGGGCCAAGGTGGGAAGATCACCTGAGCTCAGGAGTTTAAGACCAGCCTCAGCAAGAGTGAAACCCTGTTTCTACCAAAAAAAAAAAAAAAACCCAAAAAACTAGCTGGGCATTGTGGCAGGTGCTTGTAGTCCCAGCTACTTGGGAGGCTGAGGCAAGAGAGATCACTTTGAGCCCAGGGGGTTGAGGTTGCTGTGAACTATGACACTCTCCCCAGGGCAACAGAGTGAGACACTATCTCATAAAAAAAAATAATAATAAAAATAGTATGCACCTGGGTCTGGGTGTGCCAGGGATCTTGCAAAATTCTGGGAAAAGGATGTCACAGTGCTTGCCTTCAAGAGTTGGAGAAGATTGGCAAGTATATGAGTTAATCCAGGACAGTGTGAAATGCTAGGACAGAGATACAGCAAAGAGACCAAGAGAGACGGGGGGTCAGCAAAGCTTCCCAGAGAAGAATCTTGAACTGAGATTGCAAGGAGGAAGAAGGGGTCAGCCAGAGAGGGAAGAGCTGGCCTGCATTTTAGGAAGCAGATTTTCAGCAGGCACACACCAATATGATTGTGCCAGGTGAATTATTAGATTACCTCCATATCGACGGGTAAATGGTCAGTAGCCGGAGTCCACCGCATGACCCTTTTGCGCCTCCTCTTCCCTGGGTCTCCCCTGGATCTTGGTCTACTTCTGACTTGCAAAAACTGAACAGTTGACAGCTGGCATGGCAGAGAGCTCCAAAACTGCTCCATCCCTGCTCTTCAGTCCTGATTGGTGCTGGTGCCAGGCTGGGTATTAGGTATTTTTATATTTTTCACTCTGGGGCTAGGGAGCGGTGAGTAAGAAGGCATGCAGCTGTGGGACATGCTAGCATGGGAAATAGGGAGCCACAGAAGTGCTGGAGGTGAGGCTGCAAAACTCAAAACAGGCCCTTGGGGAAGGATCTTGTGTGGCATGTGATGGAGAATAAATATTATCTTGGCTCGGCGCCTGTGGCTCGACGGGCTAAGGCACAGCCATGTACACCTGAGCTGGCGGGTTCGAATCCAGCCGAGGTCCGCCAAACAACAATGACGGCTGCAACCAGAAAATGGCCGGGCGTTGTGGCGGGCACCTGTAGTCCCAGCTACTTGGGAGGTGGAGGCAAGAGACTCACTTGAGCCCAGGAATTGGAGGTTGCTGTGAGCTGTGATGTCACCGCACTCTATCCAGGGTGACAGCTTGAGGCTCTGTCTCCAAAAAAAAAAATAAATAAATAAATATTATCTTGAGGATAAAGCAGGGACATTGAGCTTTCAGAGGCATGCTATTTTTCACTGATGTGCAGTTATACAGAATTGTGTACTCTTCTTAAGTTTACAATTTGATGAGTCTTGGCAAATGCATCCCCCTGTGTGACTACCATTTCTCCACAGATATAGAACATTTCTGTTCCTCCAGAAATTTCCCTCTGCCCCTTCCAGAGAAGATTTTAAGCAGGGGAGTTATACAGTCACACTTTGCAGTTTTTCAAGTTAGCATTTGAAAACTTCTTTTGCTCAGTTCTTGAGCCCCTCTTGTGTGCCTCCCACTGTTCCAGTATAGAGAAAAGGGATGGAGCACATTCTGATGGGGAAACTCTCTTTTGGGAAAAGGTCGAAGGTGATCTATGGTATGTAGGACCGACTGGATGGGTCTTCCCCCGGTGTGGTCACACAGGGTCCCAATCTTGGTTTAATGCTCTGCTGTGGCCATGGTGAAATTCTTAATGGTTTTGAACAATGGGCTTCATGTTTTTATTTTGCACTGGGCCCCATGAACGAGGCAGCCAAGCTGATGGTGCAAAGGAAATGAACAGGAACCAAGAAAGAAGATACAGAGGGTCTTAAAGAGAAGACCCTCTAGGGAACAGTGAAGAAAGAAGCCAGCCAGGTGATGAGTGAAGGTTGCAAGAAGGAGTTATTTTCCCAAAGTTCTCTATCTAGGGATAAGTGTAGGAGAGTGGAGAGAGATTTCATACCTGCCGCTCACTGTTCCTAAAACTCCACCCACAGCACCAGTAAATGTATACGGGCTTAATTAATTACAATGACTAACACATCTGACAAGCTAAATATTAGCTCGCGAGAACTGAGTACACTTATAAGTATTAAGTACAGATACAAATAATTAACAGTAAGCTCACCAGTGTTATTATCTTCTAATTAACTGTGAAAAAACCATTCAAACCTTAATCCAGAGCAAAATGAAAACAAAAAGAAAGTGAGACCTCTTGTCAGCTTTAGAAATGGAGGCAGCAACATGAAGAGACAGAGTTTGGTGGATTTTCATCTGCGCTCATGATGAATTTCACCAGCCTTCTTTTGCTGACATCAAAGCCAAAATAAGTGCCTTTGTCCCTGTTTCTTCCTGCTGGGGCCAGATGTCCGATGGGAAGAGTTTGGCAGGAGATATACAGGAGACCTGATTACCAGCAGCAGGAGGAGTGAGGTTGGCATTCCTGGGAAAATCCATCTCTATCATCCTCAGACCGACCTCTTGTCTCTGGAATTTGCAGTAAGGAGAAGGTGAGTTGAAAGGAGTCCAATTGTCTCTTAGTGACTAGTTCTTCTTTCTGAAAGGGATTCTGGAGTTGGGCAAGTCAACTGAAAACCCCCAAATACATACTTGGGCTGCAATGACATTGCTGGTAAATATTTCCAAAGCCAGGGAATCTAGAAATGAACATTTTCTGGACTGATGTTGCTTTGCACACACTACAAGAAAGAAGCATTTGCAATGATCTGAAAAATTTGGTTCCAAAATCTCTATTTTGATCTAAATTAGGTGGCTCTGCTGCTCTGGCCTCCCCATTGGATGATGTGAAGAAGCCCTTGCCTCCATTGTGCTAAAGCCTTGTTATCTTTGGTGGTCTGCGCAACTCACTGAAGATCACGGGGGCACCTTCATCGCTTTTCTCTGGCTCACTTTTTAGCTTCTGATTAGGTTCCTACAGGGGGATGCACTACACCCACCTTGGTAATGATTGTGGCTGCCATTATTTTACATAATCTACAGGCAGGCTCTGTGCTAAGAGCTTTGTTTGCATTATCCTATTTAATCCTCCCAGTAGGAAACTGCTGGCTCCACCACTTCTCACCACCTCTGTTTCCTCTCTGTTCCAAGCCCCCCCACCTTGTCTTCTCCCATCTGGGTTACTGCAGTCGGTTTCTACCTGCCCTCTCTGCTGCTGCCCTTGACTGGAGTCTATTTTTCAACACAGCAAACTGAAAATGCTTTTGAAAGATAAGTCAGCTCAGGACACAAGCCTCCAACGTGTTCCCCATGTAGCTTAAAGTAAAATTCAAAGTCCTCACCGTGACCCACAAGGACCAGTCTGCATGCCTCTCATGCCCAGGGCCTTTGCACTGCTCTGGTTTTCTTTGCCCCAGATATCCACGTGACTCATCCCCTCTCTTTCTTCAAGCTTTTGTTCAAATGTTACCTTCTTAGCAGAGCTTATGCCCACACCATTTAAAATTCATCCTTTTCCTCTACCGTCCTGTTCTACATTTCCACATAAAACTGATCACTACCTTACTATCTTATATAGCAGAGCCTCCATAGTTGACCACCTTTCTACATCAACCACTCCTTACGTTGACTTACTTTTCATAGACCAGACATGTATCTCAGGTATGTATGAGCACAGCAGTCCTGGTGCCGTATGTTGACCACCTCTGTATACTGACCAGTTTGTTACAGTCTCTTACAGGGTCGACTTACAGAGTTTCTACTATAATTACTTATTATGTTTACTGTTGTATCCCCTCACAAAAGCAAGGACGTTTGTCTTTTTTTAGTAACTGCTGAGAACAGTATGAGGTTCACCACAGGTGTATAATAAATGTTTATTGAATGAATAAACAAATGAATGACCCATGAAGTTAAGTCTTATAATACAGTCCCACATTACAGAGGAGGTAACTGAAGGCCTCAGAAGGGTTAGGTAACTTTCCCAAGGGAAGTTAGTTAATAGCAAAGTTAAGACTTCAGTCTAGGTTCTACTGACCCAAAGCAACCTAACTGCTATGTTTGTTCAAACTGTAAGCCCACATTGGGTCCCTGATGACCTGGAAAGACTTGGTCTGACACTCCACCAACTCAGTGTTAGTGCCTGTTGTGCAAGGAATCATCAGAATTGCTTAATTTCCATTAGAGTAACAGATAGGAAGCCTTACATAAGAAATCCTGAATTAATCACTTAATTAATGTATTTTGAATAACAGGTCCCCCAAATGCTTAAAAAAGCATTTTTTCTTTAAAAAGTGGGATCCTTTTTGAAGATGGTATTTTCAGTATAGATGAGGTAATTACATAGTAATTTTCTTCATCTGTGTACTTAACTGCCTCGGCTCAGGGGACATAATAGAGAAACTCAAAAGTTTTTCTTCACTCGTGGCATGGCCTCTGTGGTCAGGAGACTAGCTTTCTGGGGTCTTAAAAACAAATATGATACGTGTAAAATTACTATAGGACCTTGCAGTTCCAATCCTATGTACGTACCCCCAAAGAAATGAAAAAAACGTTCAAACAAAAACTTGCACAGGTGCATTCATAGTGGCATTATTTGTGATATCGAAGATAAAAACATCTGAAATGTCCACTCTCTGAGGAATGAATAAACAAATTGTGGTCTATTCATACAATGTAACATTATCCAGCTACAAAGAGGAATAAAAGACTGATACATGCAACACCACGGATGAACCTTGAAAGCGTGCTGGGTAAAGTAAGTCAGACACAAAGATCACATATGATATGATTCCATTTATATGAAATGTCCATGACAGGTCAGTCTGTAGAGACAGAAGTGGTCAGTGTGGAGGTGACAGGGAGTGACTGATTAATGGGCCTGAGGTTTCCATTTCTGGTGATGAGAATATCCTGCAACCAGATATTGCTAATGGTTTCTCAACATTATAAATGTATTCGATGTATAGTTTAAAATGGTATAATTTATATGTATTTTACCAAAATATTTTAAAAAGTAAAAATCAGGATGTTTCAATTTGCTTCTGTTTGATAGACAAGTAGTTTGGGATTAAGTCCTTTGGTGGCAATTATGAAACAAAGAATAACTACAATGTTTCATATCAGGCTGCGTAGCAGACTTGCACCTGTGGCTAAAATGTATTGTAAACCCTGCGGAATCAAGGCCTGATGCTTCAAATCTTCAGAAATGGTGACAAGTCTAGCAAACTGAGAGTCCATTTCTTTTTTTCTTGCATTACCTAACTTGATCTTACCCAAAAGACTGAGAAGTGATTTTTTTCTTGCATTGCCAAAGGCATATACCTTTGTTGTAATGTAAAACATCTAAACAACATAGAAGAAAGCCTCTCTTCTCACCATTCATACCCTTGGGTTAGTTACTGCCATCTAGAACCTAGTGTGTATCCTTTCGGATCTTTCTCTACTTGCACACAAACCTCTATATATTAAATGTGAATATCATTGTTGAAGTTTTCATTACAAAAATGAACTCTCTATAAATATATGCAACTTGCTTTTTTTACTCGATACTGTATCACAAAAATCTTTTCATAGAAATACATACAGACTTATCTCTTTTTTCTTAATGGATACAGAGCATGGATATATCACCCTTTACTTAACAATTCCCTCCCATCAGATAATTACCTTGTCTCCAATTTTTCACCATCACAAACCAGGCTGCAAGGAACACCCTGTGCATATATTCTCACATATTGGTGAGAGTTTTTCTGTGGGAGAGCAATTCCTAGAAGTGAAAATGCTGGGCTGAAGTAAAATGCTTTCTGTTCTGTGACTTTTTAACAGCACATCAGTTCAGAACACAAACGTATATTGTCTCTGGCCTTAGGACAAAAAAAGCTAGAACTTAGTGCTTGTAATCGGGCTTTGCTTAACTCGGCATTCACCCTGCATCCTGCAAACGTAGCTATTTTCATTCATTTTATAGGCTCACTGTCTCCAGATTGACTCCAGCAGAGGGAAAAGAAATCAGGTCCTTCTGTGCCATTCTTCAAACATTTAGAGGAAATTGATTTTCCACATGGGCTGTAGCCAAGCAAGGGATGCACCAGCACAGAAGTCCCTGCGACAGGCTATTACTACTAACACTTGCAACAATTAGACTCAACCCAACTTGAGATATTTTATTAGTGAGCATAATTTCTCATCAGGCTAATATTGCAAACTGCCCAAATCAGCAGCAATTCTAAAATAGGATTTCCTTCATAATCCCTTTTAAAGGGAATGTGGACCCTTGAAGTGTTTGCAGAAAGTAAGTTTTTATTCTCCACACCAGGACAAAAGGCTGTTAGTCCCCAAAGCTGATAGCTTGCCTTACCTTTTTGCTCATCTTTCTAATGTGCTTTCTCCCATCATCAGCTAAGATGCTTTTGCCTGCAAAGAACAGAAATGCAATCTCAATCTGGCTTCAATAATACAGTAATGTCATATACCTCTTAAACCTAGATGTCTAGGCTTGGCGCCTGTGGCTCACTGGGCTAAGGCGCCAGCCACATACACCTGAGCTGGCGGGTTCGAATCCAGCCCGGACCCGCCAAACAACAATGATGGCTGCAACCAAAAAATGGCTGGGTGTTGTGGCAGGCACCTCTAGTCCCAGCTGCTTGGGAGGTGGAGGCAGGAGAATCGCTTGAACCCAGGAGTTGGAGGTTGCTGTGAGCTGTGATGCCATAGCACTCTACCCAGGGTGACAGCTTGAGGCTCTGTCTCAAAAAAAAAACAAAAACAAAAACAAAAAACCTAGAAGTCTAAAGATCAGGCAGATTAAGAGTTGCTTGACTTAGGATCTCAATAATGACATGGGCGAACCAGGATCTTTCCCAGAGTGATTAAGAGCACTGGTTTCAGAGCCAGACTGGTATCAAATAGTCATAATGACTGTATGACTCTGGACAAATTACTTAAACTCTCTGAGCCTCAGCTTTCTCATTTGTGAAAAACAAGATAATAACAGCACACTGACTTATAGGATCGTTGTGAGTACCAAAGCAAGGGTTGGCAAACTCATTCCCCAAAGAGCCAGATAGTAAATATTTGGGGCTGCCCTTGCCATGTGGTTTCTAACTGCTCAACTCTGCTGTTGTGCCCAGGAAACAGCCATGTCTAGACAACAGGTAAATGAATAGGCATGGCTGTGTTCCAATAAAACTTTATTTATAGATGCTGAAGGTTGAATTTCATATATTTTTCATGTGTCAGGAAATATTGTTCTTTGATTTTTATTCAACCATTGAAAAGTGCAAACACTGTTTTTAGTTTGTGGGTCACAAAAACAGGCGGGACCATCTCTCTGAGCTAAAGCATAATGCATTCAGAACGGTACCTAGACTGCTCTAAATGCTCGATAAATGTTTGTTGGCATTACTGTCGCTGTTATCAGTATTATATCACCATCATCCACTCTCCGTTCTTCTACTCTCCATACTGTCTTCACCTCCAGCCTGGTAGTAAGACTGTAGCAGCACTTCAAGGAGCAGCACTCCGAGAGAGAAGAAAGAGTTTTCTTTTCTAGGACACTTTGTTAGCAAGGAGATCTTCCCCACCAGTCTAGCACATCCTCCGCAGTTCTCAGTGACCAGAATGGGGTTACCTGCCCTTGCAGAACCAATCTCTGGCAAGGGGAGGTACTACTTTTTGACCAATCAGGCCCATCCCTGGAGTTGACAGGCAGAGTCAGTTTACTTCAAGTCAACTGGTGAATGGGGACTGGATGAATGCCTGACACTAATAGGGTTTCTATTAGAACAGGAACCACATGGCAGGGTGCCACATGGCACCCAAGAGGCAACCAGCAAGCTGTACCCACTCTCTCAAATCCCCGTGAATTTATTACAAGCAGAGGACCCACTAATCCTGTTTGTATATATCATTTTGTAACAAGAGCAAGCCTTTTGAAGATTTGGGCTGGAGAACATTGGCTTTGCTGACCTTTACATCTTTTAAAAATAACCACTGTAGTGATAATTCATTGGATAGCAGGAACTCCAAACAACTTTAATATACACCCTCCCTATCTGATCCTTCATTTGACTTTCACAATTCTCTGAGACCAGAACGATGATCCTCATTCTACAGAGAAGATGAGAAGTGACTAGTTCAAGGGCACATAGTTAAGTCTTTGAACTTTGATTTCTGGCCTCTGCATTCTGGGCATTTTCCCAACCTACGTTTTGGTTGCATTGGACATGACAATAGCAGCAGCTGCATCATGGGAGGAGTTGCAGGCTAAGAAGATGTAAGTGAGAAGGGAAACAAGGGGATTTTACTAAGAGTCAACACGGCCTTAAAACCTGTGCTTTGGGTTCTGAATGCGTTATGCTTTAGCTCAGGGGGATAGTCCCGCCTGTTTTTTTCCAGAAAACGTCTAGGTATAATTTGTGATTTTCTTTGGAATATCCACAGTTTTCATATACTATGAAATCTCAGGAAATGATAGAATAATAGCAGTAATTATTCTGATGAAATACAGACATGCCTTTTTCTGATCTGAAAAGGGAAACATAATTGTCCGTGAATCGCTTTGTATTTAACTCATAATTGTATGTATGCCTCCTTGCATTTAAGCCCTATTTTTGGCTTACTGACCTGCAAGATGAGAAAAAAAAGGATCTCCCAAACAAGAGAAATTTGGTTGAGTAAACTCATGTGTCCATGTGAAGGAGTATTAAGCAATGATTAGCTTAAATGCTTATGAAGAGTTTTTAATGCCGTGAGAGCACTCTTTTAATTTTTTTTTTTTTTTTTTTTGTAGAGACAGAGTCTCACTTTATCGCCCTGGGTAGAGTGCCGTGGCGTCACACTGCTCACAGCAACCTCCAGCTCTTGGGCTTAAGCGATTCTCTTGCCTCAGCCTCCCGAGTAGCT
>CAUYON010011064.1:0-31660 GCA_963573935.1 Arctocebus calabarensis
GTATTCACCAAACATCTTTCTAAAAGGAATGTATTAGTTTGCATTCCCACCAGCAATGTAGAAGTGTTCCCTAGCCATGGAAGAGGCCCAAGTGCCCATCTACTCATGAATGAATTACCAAATTATGGTATATGTACACCATGGAATAGTATGCAGCCTTAAAGAAAGATGGAGACTTTACCTCTTTCATATTTACATGGATGGAGCTGGAAAATATTCTTCTTAGCAAAGTATCTCAAGAATGGAAGAAAAAGTATCCAATGTACTCAGCCCTACTATGAAACTAATTTATAGCTTTCATATGAAGTCTATAACCCAATTATAGCTCAAGTATATGAGGGAAGGGGTGAAGGAGGGGAGGGGAAAGGGTGGGTGGAGGGAGGGTAATTGGTGGGACCACACCTAAGGTGCATCTTAGAAGGGTATAGGTCAAACTTACCAAAGGCAGAATATAAATGTCTTAACACAATAACTAAGAAAATTCTGTGAAGGCTATGTTAAACAGTTTGATGAAAATATTTCAAATTGTACATAAAACCAGCACATTGTTATTCCATGATTGCATTAATGTACACAGCTATGAATTAATTAAAAAAAAGAAGGGGGATGGGACATGGGCGGGAGAAGAGAGGCTGGCACCGCACCACACACCAGAGGAGGAGGGAGGGGCACCCACCACCACAGGCACCACTTGAAAGTCCAGACTTGCTTGCTTGAAGGAATCGGGAACAGTTCCCTCCACTTTGCAATGTTCTCTCAGGAGGGCACCAAGAAATGAGCTCCAGCCTCATAATGTCAGCATTTTTATTGCAATAGTCTTTTTGTTTGAAGTGGTCCCACAACCCCAGTCTTGATGTGCAGTAAGCGATGCCGTAACTCTGTACCAGAGACCCCACTGCTCTTGAATCAGCTCCTCTGATCATTCTGTCCCAGAGGACCCAAGTTCTCCGAGGATGCTCTGGAGCACTCACAAGTGGGGTCTTCCCTTGTACCCCATGTCCGTGTGCCTGTGTCTGCACCTCCACCTTGGGCCCACCAATCCCCCACCTCGTACCGGCCCTACCAGTGAGAAACTATATAGGCATCACAGCACTCCCGAATTTGATTCTTCATGGTCTAAATTCCTGGGAATTGAAATTCCATTTTTCATTGAGCTAAATCTTAAAGATGATAAAGAACATGTATGTCTGATGTTTCATGTTTATGTCCAAAACCTCTTTACAGGAACACGCCCAACTTCTAAGAAAAAATTTATTCACTTATTAACTTAGCTGATATTTATTGAACTACTGCTTACCAGACAGTGTAGAATATAGAAAATGTCTCTGCCCTCATGGAGTTTCCAGGCCAGTCGAGGAAACAGGTGATAAATAACCAAATAATCAACTCATGCATAAACATCTAACCATAATGGATGAATACTAGGAAGAAAAGGTTTTGATAGACGGTGACCGGAGGGTCCATTCTGATAACTCTCCCTCCCTTGCCTCGCTCCACCCTGGTTTTCTGTTTTAGCTTTTTTTAAGCCCCAGTTTTCTCACTTTGTAAAACTCCAGCTCACCGGGTTGCTGGGAGGATGAAATTGCTCTTCTTAGTTTGGGTTGCCTCAATAACAGGCCGGGAGACAAGAACTTGGGTTTTTGGAATTAATTGGGGAGGTCATCCCAGGAAACTGAGGAGCAGAGCAGGGGAGTGAGGCACAGAGAGAGCAGCTGAGAGGGGTTGTGCTCCTGACCACTGCGGAGCCTTGTGGGAGCTGTGTCGGCACCCCTAGTTTGTCCAGAACCTGGCTCAGAGTTGTCTCTCTAATGGTAAAGGACAGTGGGTATTTATCTACCAGCTCTTGTATACTGTCTGCTGAGAGCTGCTGTCCCTGCACGTACAACTGCCCAGTGAAGGGCTAAGCGTGCTCCACTAGCCAGAGAAAAGCCTCAGTGGAGACCTCCGGTGAGTTCCCAGTAAGGTGGGTTGGCACATGTGGGGACAGCAGTGCCAGGGAGCAGGCCTGGAGCACCCACCGCATTTTCAACAAGCAGTCAAAGCATGGGAACTGGAAGCTGCCCCTTACAGGTGCTCAGAATGACAGCAGTCATTACTTTGCTTTTGGTACTCGTTAAACACACACACACATGCTTTATTTCATAACTCATATTTGAGCTCTTGAAGTTTTTTCCCCAATGGCCAGTATTGTTCCTTGCCAGAATGGGTCCTCAGTGAATCGACAGAATTTTTCTTCGCTTTTTCATTCTTGTTATTTTTTAGGTCAACTTTATTCAGAAATGTCCCCATTTTTGTTACTCAACTAATCATCCAAGAAATTCTGTACTTGTCTTGATAGTATTCTGTTTAGAAAAGATATCTGCAGAAAAATAAGCCTGGAAAAATACAAAACATCAGCTTAGTATTCCAGGAAGCAGAGCAAGGCGATCTTACTGAGTGCTGGAAAACTTTAGTGTTGATGCTACATTTTCAAGGAAAATTTTCATGGGGTTCTAAAAGTCCTAAAAGGGGAGATAAATTGTGTCCATTAGAGTTAGGGTTCTCTTTATAGGAATGGTCAAGAAATAGCTGGGAGAGGAGTCCCCCCTCCAGGTTAACCCTACGTTACCTAGCATGTAATCTCTCTTAGTCTGCCTTAAACTTCCTTTTAAAAATTGACAGAAGGTCAGTGTAAATGCCTTCAGAAATTTCCAGGCTTTGGCCAAACTTATTTTTTTAGAAATTCTTTTTGCATAAAATCAGGATGGCTTAATCCACTTTTAGGTCTTGGTTGGCTGCCCATATATATTCTTCAAAATTAGACCCATTTCTTAAATATGTCTGGAGCAGTGTCAAAAAGACATCTGAAGCCAAGGCTAGTGTGTTTTTGAAGCTTTACACAGAAAAGATCTCTAAGGATTTCAGCTATGTTGAAGCAATATTTCTGCAGAGAAAACTTGTATCCAGACTGACATTTTCCATCCTGGCCTTTCTACCTGCTGTGATGTGGAATGGCCCAGATATGAAGTCTCTGAAGTTGGGTTATAACACAAGTTGACTGGCCTCCCAGGGCTTGTTGCTCTCAGCCACCGTCTACAGATGCCAGATGATCTCAGAAGGTCATGGAAACCTGGCACCTCACTGTTTTTTGGCTAACACCACCAAAGAAAATTAATTATTATTGTTTTTGGAAACCCTCATCCAATGCACAAAATAGTAATATCAGCAATTGTGCTTTTTCTTTTCCATTTTGGGGGAGGCTTAGAGCGGGTGGATGATGAACGCTGATTTTACTGTAGCTGCCCCAAATGACCGGTGTCAGGGCAACAAAAACATGTTACATTCCCTTGGCTGATTCCCTTATAATGCTGTGAAACAAAAAAGCTCCACTAATTTGCCTGAGTTGCTGAGATACAATAACCTTGAGCCCCGTGTCTGCCCCAGTGGGGCTTGGATTTCTGGTCATTCTTTGCCTGGAGATTGGTTTGCTCATAAGCCTGTTGAGAGGACATCGCTGGGTCAACTCCGACTCTACGTCTCTGCAACCCACTCTTTCAGCCGTGACTCACTCTGAGCTCCATCCTCCTGTTTTCACACGTTGCCCAAGCTGTGAGTCACCGGATCTTCTAAGTGACCATTCACAGACAGGAGTCTCTCCCTTTTCTGAAAAGTTAAGGCGCCAGCTCCTCATCCTCTGAGGCGTCTCCTTGGATTTCCCAGTGTTCCTCAGGGGTGCTGCCAGCCGTGTCCTATCCCTGTCTCTTAACATGCATTTGAGTTGCTTTCTCTGTTCAGTCTACCTGCCTGTTTGCTCAGTGTCTAAGCCCTGCCCAGGCCCAGGTGTTCAGTGTGCTAATCAAGTGGCCAGCGCAGTGCCCAGTACCCAGCAGATACAAAGGCAGCATCAGTCAGGGGGAGCAGGACGTCTTTTCTCCCGAGGTCCTAGCAATGGGAGGCTAATGCTTCATAAAGTAGAGTTAATATTCCATGTAACCGTCTGTTTAGGGACATTTGGAAAGCCTAGTGTTTGGTTTTGGGGGACATATGTTGCTTTTGGTTATGATTGCTCCTCATCTGAATTCCTTCTGGGAAATTATCTTTCTTGGAGTGAGAGAAATTCAAGCAACTACGTCCCCCACCATGGGAGCAGGTGGGGTCTCTGAAGTCCTTCCCTCCAGCTCCTCCTCCTCATTGCCTTACGGGAATCAGGGGGCTGGCCCAGAACCTGCGTGAGCCACACTCTAGATTCCGGCTGGATCTATAACGGAGAGGAAAATGCTGCTCATTCCAAAAGCATACATGGGGTGATCAATTATTTCCTGCTGTCTGGATGTCTGATGTTTCCCTACATCTTATTCTGGTCCCATTTTGCTTCTATTTGGTTCTCTAGTCATCCATGCAGGCTGTGGACTCCATGATACTGACACATTCCTAGGATATGAACTAGACAAAGTTGTTTCCTGTTGTTTGCAACCAGAGATCCCTAATAGACACTTCTCTCTATCCCTGATTTGTCACAGTTAGAAATCTCAAAATCAGCCAAGGCTTGAGTTTCCTCCTCTCCAAAGGAAGTTCCTATGGCAGAGTCCGCCTGCCATAGCACAAATGTACACGTGACAAAGGCTAATTTTGTTTGAATTACTCCAATGGAGTCTGCATAGCACTTGGAGATTACTTCGGGGAAACGATTCCCCTAAAAATCAAAACAGAGAATAATTTTTGGTGTGTCTTCTTTGGGGACTGCATGTTTAGAATCAAGGAGGAGTCCAAAAATTACTTCTTCACCTGAAGAAGTAATTGGCTTATTGAGTGGACATAGGAACAAGGGACTGACGGGCTCGCATGGCGAGGTCCACTCTGTCCACTCCGTCAGGGAGAGGGCAGGTGGAGGGACCCAGGGAGAATGAGGGGAAGACTGTGAGACGGTAAGAAGAAACTGGGGGACATCTCTTCCAAAAAAAGGACCGAAGAATCCCTCAAAGAAGCCAGAGTCCTTTCTTTCTAGAAGGAAACCCTTGATCACTAACCCCCCACAGGCTTCACATGTAGGTCAGATGTCTCGGTGAGGCTGGAGAGGCAGAGACCCTGTTCCTCTGGTCCTTGTGGTAGAGGTCCTAAAATGTACTGAGGAACCTACGAGCTGCACAGACTTCTGAACCAAACGTATCACTACTCACATCGTTTCTGAGAATTCCACATCTGAAAGAGAACCAGGGCTTGTCCCTTAAGGGAGGCTGTGCCAAGAAAGGCATGGCAAGGCCTCAGTGCAAACAGAGGCAAAGCAGCCAGGGGGGCGCTGTGCACAAACGGCCGGGTGCAGGGACAGCATCGCCCCTGCGTCACTGCAGACCCGCCACGCCTCAGCAATCTGGGGACCCGGCACAACGGGTCGCTCAAGGTCACACCTTACAGGGAGTTGGGGAGAAAGGGAGAGACATTGAGCTCGAGGGTCTGGCTAATTCAGGGAAAGAATTAAAACGTCCAGGTAAGAAGAAAAGAACCGTGGTGAGATTGCACATTTGATTATTCCCCTTCAAATTACCAATTTCAACTGTTATCTCCCAGATGAAAATCGGAGAGAGTTCTTAATTGATGAATTGGTTGTGCTCCTTTTCGAATTTAAATTCTAAAAATCAACTTATCAACTATTTTGAGCAGGGGAAAACATGTGCAAATAACACATGCTATTTTGAACTGTGCAAATAACAGCAAAACTGGAAATAAACAAAAATGGGGATCAAGCAGGGAAAATAAAAGCATCTGGCAAGGACGCTTCTGTTTGATGCTCAGAGAGCTCAGTCACTGTGGCACCGAGTGTCAGTCGTCTTTGTAAACACCCAGTTTCTTGTTGGAGAGGGAGTGACAGGAAACCCTGATGATTTGTGTGTGTGTTATAGTTCTTGGGTTATTGGGGCCATCACAAGGGGTAAGGGTGGGGAGAGCGAGACCCCTCGGTGGAGGGTTTGTGAGTAACTTGTCTAAGGGTCCACAGAGAAAAGAGGGCAGCATAGGCACATGCCAATGTATTTCTCGGCGCTGTTCTGAGTTCTTTTGTAGGTTCACTTGAGAACTGGGATCCTTGTCCAGAGGTGGGACCCTTGAAACAGAGCATGACATTGGGGAGATGCCTGGTTCCTTATTGTGGTCCCTTCCTGCATTGAGCTTTGGGTCCTGGGCCAGATGCTGGTCTAGTTCTCAGGACAGTCTGAAGATGGAACCTTCCTCGGTTGTGTTTTCAGGATCTACTACTGTGGAGCGCACGTTCCCTGCGCCCAGTTTCCCCTTTCTCTCCCCCATTTCCTGCCAGGCTTCCCGGTTCTGTTCAGGGTTGGCTTTGACTGAAGGTGAATTGTTGATTTGTCTCCAGGCTTAAAGAGGTTCCATATCAGATTTTCCAGGTGACACAGCAGGGCCCGGAAAATCTGTCAGAGAAATCTTCCAAAACTCAGGAGCGGGGGAGGTGGGAGGATTCAGAGTGGCAAAGAGACAAAGTCATTGGGTGGAGAATGAGGGTGAGGGCAGGCTCAGGGCTAGTGGTGTGCTGGGAAATTACATCTCACAAAGCTCCCAGCAACAGCAACAAAGCAAAGTCTTCCCAGCATCTGCCAGTTTCCGGGGCGTAAATGCTCCCACCGTGGCATACGGCTTATTTCTAGGTATTGATGATTGAACACCAGCTCACAAATGCCTGAATATTTAGCAATTGGTGCTCCTGAGCTAGTGGGAACCATCTCCTCTGGCTCAGCTCAGTGATCCTGCATCGACACTCTCGGGACTGGAAGGAGGCCAAGTTCAAGGTGAACAGAATAGAAGCAACACGACTCAGACTGGTTCCTAAGTGCTGCAGGAGAGCAGTGCCCTCTTTCTGAGGAGACGGCAACACTCTGTGAGGAAAGAGACCACAAAAGCTGTTGGATAGGCCGAGAGCAAGGGCAGGACTAGAAGGCAGGATATCAGTTCAAAAGTACAGTCGTGTAAAACTAGCTAACATTTTTCAAGTGTTTCCTATATGTCCTACATAATCTTAAGCATATGCCTTTATTGATTCATTTGATCCCAAAACAGCCATATGAAATTGTCACCATTTATTATGCCAAATTCAGGAGTAAAGGGTTTATGTTGAAGAACTGGGGGGAGGTATCTGGGGATACCCTGAGGTGTGTCACCTCCACTGCCCATCCACCCCTCTCGCCCAAAGACAGTCTACTTGGGTTTCAGGATGCAGCTCTGATTCTCCTCCGGAGCCTTCACCGACCGCCTTAGTCTGGTTTGCAGACTCAGCGTTGCACAAACAGAACATGTGAAGCCAGAGAGAAGGCTGCTGTGAGATTTGACTTCTACTGGTATCTAGATGGCTTTGTTCAGGGAGGAAGACTGAGGACTCTTTCTACCTTTATAAATTTGCATCAATAAGCATCCCTGCTTTGGGAGATCTTAATATGAGTCTCAGACTAAGAACACCTGTTTTATGCTGGGTTTTAAGCCCCTGCAAGTTGTGTCTGGACTCTGATTTGGCTGGAGAGTACCAGTCATGGCAATCAATGCCTTTAGAAATTGACCATCCTCACAATTTAGAAATTGGCTCAGAAAATGACAATTTTGAGGAAAGTAGATATAACAAAAGAAAAAAACCCTCAAATATCAATATAGGCAGTCCCCACGTTACAAATGAGATAGGTTCTATAGGCTTGTTCTTAGGTTGAATTTGGATATAAATTGGAACAGGCCCATTTGCCTATTACCTATAAAAGTCTCTATTTGTAAAAGTGAGTTGTACATGGATTGGATGTTTGCAAGTCTGAGACTTACCGTCATAGCCTCTGTTTTTAAGTGCAATTTGCACCTAAACTGGATGTTTGTAACTGGGGGACTACCTGTAAAAAGCAAAACCGAAACTCGAAATACCAAAACTTCAACGATAAAAGAACACAGAATCACGATAGTAATGTCGACCCTGACTATTATTTTTATAGGCATGTACATTCAAATGTTTAGATGCAAGTGTGTTTTTCTCCTGCTTATTTCCAATTGTGTTTGTTTGAGGAGTGTTTTGGACCGAAAGTGTTAGGATGAGCAGACACAGGTAAAGCATGTGGAGCCAGGAGATACCTGCTGGGTGTGGGCTGTACTGAGGCGTAGAGCCCTGCACACCTCCTGCTGCTGGGCAGGAAGGAGCCTGTCAGCAGAGACGGGGACAGGACCAGCCAGAGGAAGGGGACTGCAAGGCTGTTTTGTCTTCGTCCTTGCAAATCATGCACAGAACTGAGCAAGCACAGATGAGCAGCTTGTCAGCAGCCCAGGAGGTGCATGTGTGTGCTTAAGGGTTTGCATGTGTGTTTTGGGGTAAATAATGGTCATTTCACACTTTTGTGCCTTTGTTTGTCTCCACTGTAACTTTTTCATTCTTCTGGACTCTGAGCTACCATTTTCACTCATCATGTATGGTTGAACCCCATTTCAAATACGTTTACCTGATATTAATATCCTAACTAATGACAATTAACTTTGAAAAAATTATGTGGGCAGAGGACAGAGGTGGCACCACTGGGTTCTAACCTTGAGTTCAAACTCACCTGCTTTTAAGTGTCTCTGGCCTGACCACTTTCAAAGAACTTTCTCTGCCTGCTTTGGCCTCTATATCGTTTCCAAAATAGCATGAAAAAGTTTTCTCATTGTATTTCAAAACGAAAAATGTTCCATCTACATCTGGAAATACTAAAAAATGTGCTTTCTTACAGTATTTCTTTCTTTCTTTCTTTTTTTTCTTTACTAGGTATGGACAAGGTTCTGACCCTTATTATTGGAACTCAAATCCAGATGGAGTTTGGTAAGGTTCTAATCACTTGAGGGGTATTCTTTTTTGAAGATTTGTACATCTTTAGGGGAATTTCTACTTTAAAGAAGTTATCATTTGTGGGAGGTCCGTTATGAAGATTTTAAATAGAATGGGAGAATTTCTCTTTCTTTGAAGATTTCTATAATTCAATGAAAACATTTGCCAACTGAGATGTTCACATTTCTCTGCTACAAACCTCTCCTTCAAAAATGAATCAAATCCCTCTTTTAATGTATTGGCTGTATGTAGGCTTATGGGCTTTTATGTTTTTCTTTTCTAATATTAGAAACTCTGAATAGAACATACTTGTGTCTGAGTGAAAATAAGATTGAAAGTTGTGGGGAAGATAACCAAAGTAGCAAAATAATGAATGCATATGTTAATATCATTATGCGGAAGATTAAAAGAGCAATGATCAAAGGGAAGGGTGGTTCAATGTGCGACATTTCTTTCTTGCAACTTATTGTGTCTTTATGGAAGCCTCATTGTCTGAAACAACAACAAAAAGTTCAAAGGCAGTTTTTAAAATGCTTAGTTAAAGGCAAAAGTCAGTACAGTTTAAATGGTAACTGATCTGTAGATCCACTAATAACTAGCAACAAGGTTGCTTGCTTCCGTCTGTAGCTGGCAGACTCCTTCCTCCCATCCCTCCAGATTAATATCTACTGAGTAATGTCGACTGAAGTCCTTCCACCTGAGTGGAGGCAGAGGTCAGCCAACATCAGCCCCAGAGGTTTTCGGGACCCACACCTTCAGCTCCCTGGTATCTGACACCTTCTGGGCTCTGGACAGCTGGCTCTGGTGACCTGGTACCTTGATCTACCCTCAACATTTTCTTTATGATTTGACACCAACATAAGTACCACAGTTATCTGCATTACTTCGGTCTCAGAGTCCATTTGGCATTCAAAGTATTTCTTAAACAGTTACTATGCCACACACTGTCATAGGTGTTTGAGTTACCATGCCAGAAGTGGCAAAAATCATGAACAGTGTAGCAAATGTCTCAAGTTCCCACCATTCCCCTAGGCCAGCAGTTGGACACAGCTGCCCCTGTGGGGGAAGTCCCAGCAGGGTTGACATTGCTCCACGGCAAGCCAAGAAGTGCCTTCCATGAATGCATATGTTAATATCATTATGTGGAAGATTAAAACAACAATGATCAAAGGGAATGGTGGTTCCCTGATCAGGAGAGAAAGGTTGGCAATGGCTCCAGTGGCCTGAACAGCTAGTATGGTCTGCAAGCCATGGGGTAAATACAACCTGTCCTCCCTCAGGGACACGACTTTGCGGGGCATTCTCTGCGTCATCAGACACCTGTCGTCAGCAGCGGTGACCTTGGCCATGTCCTTCCACCCTGGCTTTTCCTCCTCCTATGTCTTGTCCTTGACTCCTGGAATCTCCCCCTAGATAAATGATGTGCACCAAAGGCTTGGTCGGAGGCTCTGCTTTGAGGGAAACCCCAATTGAGACAAACATCAACAAAAAGCAACAATTACATAATACATAAGAAAACAACTATAGGTAAAGTGAAAAAATTAGCAGGACAAGGAGACTGGGATGCAGAGGGTAGATTGGAAAATGGTGGTGACTGCAATAATTTCTTTTTTTTTTTTTTAGCAGAGAGGATCGTGCTCTGTCATCCAGGCTGGAGTGCACTACGGACTCAAACTCCTATACTCAAGCGATACTCCTGTGCAGCCTCCTGACTGGCTAGGACTATACACATGTGCCACTGCACTGCGCTATTTTAAAATTTTGTTTTCGTAGTGATAGGATCACTACGTGCTCACTATGTTCCCCAGCCTGGTCTCAATCTTCTGGTCTCAAGTGATCTTCCTGCCTTGGCCTCCTGAAGTGCTGGGATTATAGGCATGAGCCATTGTGCCCAGCCAGACAGCTGCAATTGTAAATAGAATAGTCAGGAGCGACCACATCAGTAAAGTGACATTTGATCAAAGAATGGAAAGTGGTGAACGATTGGCCCAAAAGATGTATGGAGAAAAGAAGCTAAGGGAAATGAGAGAGAGAGTGCAAAGTCTCTAAGGCATATGGCTGTAGGAGAGGTGAAGAGATCAGAGAGGTGGTGAGGCAGAACCAGGTTGCACAGCATTTCCAGACCTTTGTAAGTATGTTGAGGTGGAATCATAGAGAGCCCTGACTCAGGAGCTCCCCCCACAGAGCCTGGGCTGGTCAGTGTGCCCACTTCCCTCCCAACTTTCCCATCACAGTTGAGGGACACTGTGAAAATCATACCTCCTCATGTGATTTCGGATTTCATCCATCCATCTGTGAAGTGGAATGGCAGTTCTTTTTATTGAATTTGTGAGATGTTGAGGTCAAGGTTCCTTCTTTAAGAGAAGGGCTGAGTTTTGAACCTTTGCCTTCTTGTAACCTATTTCCAAACTTCTCGTGTGAGTCACTATATGAAGAGCTGAGATTCCTTCTGTTCTTCAATGTTATTTTGATTGCCAAGCCTCAGACATTGTGGAGAGTGAAGATCTGTAATGTTCGGTTTTAACCCAATGGAATGTTGGGTTTTAATCTTGGGTAAGGTCTCCATCTTTCTTTAAGGCTGCATAATATTCCATGGGGTACATATACCACAATTTATTAATCCATTTGTAGGTCACTGGGCACTTGGGCTTCTTCCATGACTTAGCAATTATGAATTGGGCTGCAATAAACATTCTGGTACAGATGTCTTTGTTATAATGTGATTTTTGGTTCATCAAAATTTTAATTGCTTTTTAAAATTTCTACTGGTTCTATTTCTTTTTCTTAATTAAGTCATATATACATAGATCATGAATACATTTATGCCTTTGTGGGATTCAATGTGTTGATTATTTGTACAAATTAGAGTGCTTACATTCTACTAATTAATAGTTTTCACCTCATTAACCTAATGACAGTGTTAAGACATTTGTGTTCAATACTTGATAGATTTGACTTGTACCCTTGCAATATGCTCCATAGGTGTAGTCCCACCATTAACCCTCCCTCTATCGAACCACTCCCTTCCCATCCCTCCCCCTTCCCTCCTTCATCTTGGGTTATAGTTGTGATTCATCTCTCATATGAAAGTATGAGTGTTTATAATTTTTTTTTTTTGTGGCTGGATAGTATTCTCTTGGGAATATGTTCCCCCTTTTCTTTATCCACTAGCCCATTTATAGACAAGAAAGGACTAACCAGAGAGATAGTCCTTCTTACTGTGAATAGTGCTGCAGTAACTATAGGGTGTGGGTGTCCCTTAGAAATGCTGATTTCTTCTCCTTGTAGTGAGATTGCAGGATCATTTGGTAATTATGTTTTCAGTGTTTTTGAGAAATCTTCTTGCTGGTTTTCCTAGAGGCTGAACTGGTTTACATTCTCACCAGCAATGTATGTGAGTTTCCTTTCTCTGCCTCCTCACTAGCATCTTTATTTTTTGTCTTTTTTGACAACAGCCATTCTAAGTAGGAGTGGACTATATCTCACTCTGGCTTCTATCTGCATTTCCTTCACGATTAGTGATGTTGGGCATTTTCATCTATCTGTTGACTATTTGTATCTCTTCCTTTGAGATGTCTATTCATGTCTTTTGCTTACTTTTTAATGGGATTTTTTTTTCCTGTTGTTTTTGTTCTTTATATATTCTGGATATTAATATATGGTCATATAAATAGTTGGCAGATAATTTCTCTCATTCTGGAGATTGCTCACTCTGTTGATTAGTTTTTTTTTTTTTTTACTCTGCAAAGCTTTTTAACTTAATATAGTCCAATTTGTCTATTTTTGTTTTCCTTTGCTGTGCTTTGGAGGTCTTAGCCATAAAATCTTTGCCAAGATCAAAGTCTTCAAGTGTTTCCCTATATTTTCTTCTATTACGATTATAATTTCTGATCTTACACTTAAGTCTTTAGTTCGTTGTGAGTTGAGATCTGTGTATGGTAAGAACTAGGGATCCAGTTTATTCTTCTGTATATGGATATTTAACTTTCCCAGCACCAGTTATAGAAAAGTGTGTCTTTTCCTCCATACATGTTCTTGGTGCCTTTGTCAAACATCAGTTGGATGTAAGTATGTGGATGTATTTCTAGGTTCTCTGTTCTGTTCTCTTGGTCTATGTGTCTTTTTTACACCAATACTGTGCTGTTTTGGTTACTATAGCTTGTAATATATTTTGAAGTTGATTTTATTCCTTTTTCTTAGTATTTCTATACTCTGGTTATCCACGATTTTTTGTGGTTACATACAAACTTTAGGATTTCTTTCTATTTCTGTGAAGATTGTCACTGGTATTCTGATAGGGATTGCATTGACTCTTGAGATCGCTTTTGAGTAGTAAGGTCATTTTGACGATACTAATTCTACTGATCCACGAGCGTGGAATGTCTTTGCATTTGTTGGTGCTCTCTTCAATTTCTTTCATCAGTGTTTGGTAGTTTTCTTTGTAAAGGACTTTCACCTTCTTAGTTAAATTTATCCCAAGATATTTTATTATTTTAAGCCATTTTAAATAGGATTGCCTTATTAATTTTTTTCTTAGCTAGTTCATTATTGGTGCATAGAAAGGCTACTGGTTTTTGTTTATTTTTTATTCTGCAACTTTCCTAAATTTATTTATCAGATCTAAGAGTTTTTAGTGGAATCTTTTAGGTTTTGCTAGATATGAGATTATGTCATTTGTAAAGAGGGACTTCCTCTTTTTGAATTTGAATGATTTTTATTTCTTTCTCTCTTTTTTTATTTAACTGTTGGGGATTCATTGAGGGTACAGAGAACGAGGTTACATTGATTGCTTTTGTTAGATAAGGACCCTCTTATAATTGTGTCCAACCCCCCAAAGGAGTACTATTTCCTGTAAATATGTTGTGAACACCCCCACCCACCCCCACCTCCTTCCCTTTCTTGGCTCTCCCCACCCCACTTCCCACTGTGCACTAGGACATTAATTGTCCTCATTTCAGAATTGAGTGCATAGGATTCTTGTTTCTCCATTCCTGTGATGCTTTACTAAGAATAATGTGCTCTACATCTATCCAGATAATACAAAAGATGTAAAGTCTCCATCTTTTTTAGTGGTTAAATTCCACTATATTCCATGGTATACATATACCACAGCTCGTTAATCCATTCCTGGGTTGGTGGGCATTTAGGCTGTTTCCACATTTTGGTGATAAATTGAGCTGCAATAAAGTCTAGCGCAAAAATTGAGTCTAGTGCAAGTGTTCCCGTGGTAAAAGGATTTTTTTTTTTCTTTTGGGTAGATGCCCAGCAATGGGATTGCAGGATCAAATGGGAGGTCTAGTTTGAGTTCTTTGAGGGTTCTCCACATTGCCTTCCAAAAAGGTTGTATTAGTTTGCAGTCCCACCAGCAGTGTAAAAGTGTTCCCTTCTTTCCCCATGCATGCCAGTATCTGCAGTTTTGAGTTTTTGTGATGTGGGCCATTCTCACTGGGATTAGATGAAATCTCAGGGTGGCTTTGATTTGCATTTCTCTAATAATTAGGGATGATGAGCATTTTTCATATGTTTGTTAGCCATTTGTCTATCTTCTTTAGAGAAAGTTCTATTCATTTCTTTTGCCCAATGATCTGAGGGATTGTTGGCTCTTTTTATGTTGATTAATTTGAGTTCTCTGTAGATCCTAGTTATCAAGCTTTTGTCTGATTCAAAATATGCAAATATCCTTTCCCAATGTGTAGGTTGTCTGTTTGCTTTAGTTGTTGTTGCCTTGGCTGTACAGAAGCTTTTCAGTTTCATTAAGCCATTTGTTTATTTTTATTGTTGTTGCAATTGCCAAGGCAGTCTTCTTCATGAAGTCTTTCCCCAGGCTGACAGCTTCCTGTGAAAATCAGTGTCCACAAATCAGTAGCCTTTGTATATGCCAAGATGAGAAGGAAATCAAGGACACAATACCCTTCTCAGTAGCTTCAAAGAGAATGAAATACCTAGGAATACACCTCACAAAAGAGATGAAGAACGTTTATAAAGAAAACTATGAACCTCTAAGGAGAGAAATATCAGAAGGTATTAACAAATGGAAGAATATACCATGCTCATGGCTGAGAAGAATCAATGTTGCTAAAATGTCTATACTTCCCCAAACTATTTACTGATTCAATGCCATCTCTACTAAAATGCCAGCATCATACTTCCAAGACATGGAAAAATAATTCTTCATTTTGTATGGAACCAGGAATAAACCCATATAGCCAAGGCAATTCTTAGTAATAAAAAAAAGTTGGGGGCATCAACCTACCAGACTTTAGTCTGTACTACAAGGCCATAGTGATCAAAACAGCATGTTATTGGCATAAAAATAGAGAAAAGGACATTTGGAACTAAATAGCAAACCAGGAGATGAAACAAAAATCTTACAGACACCTAATCTTTAATAAACCAAATAAGAACATACACTGGGGAGAAAGAATCCCTACATGTAAAAGACTGAAACTGGACCCGCACCTTTCTCCACTCAGAAAAATTGATTCACGATGGATAAAAGACCTAAATCTAAGGCACAAAACAATAGTTCTTTCTCTTGACTGATTTGTTCTGGCTAGGACTTCTGGGTACTACATTGAACAGGACTGGACAAAGTAAGCATTTTTGTCTTGTTACAGAGGTAAGACTTTCAGCTTATCCCCGTTCTGTATGATGCTCCTAGTGGGTTTGGCATATGTGACCTCTATTTTGTTGAGGTATATTCCTTCTGTGATTCGTTTGTTGAAAGTTTTTTTTTTTTTTGAGACAAAATCTTGCTATGTCACCCTCGTAGAGTGGCGTGGCATCACAGCTCACACACAGCATCTTCTAACTCTTTGGCTTAAGTGAATCTTAAGCCTCCTTTCTTGTCTTAGCCTCCCGAGTGTCTGGGACTACAGGTGCCCGCCACCATGCCTGGCTATTTTTTGGTTGTAGTTGTCACTGTTGTTTGACAGGCCCGGGCTGGATTAGAACCTGCCAGCTCCGGTGCCCTAGACGCTGAGCTACAGGTGCCAAGCCTTGTTGAAAGTTTTTATAATGAGAGGATATTAAATTTTATCTGCCTTGGTTGAGATGATTATGTGGTTTTTGTCCTTCATTTTCTTGATGTGATAGATCATGTTTATTGATGTATGTATATTAAACCATTCTTGCATTCATGGCATAAAAGCCACTCAGTTGTGGTGTATTATCTTTTTGATGTCCTGTGGGGTTAGTTTGCTACTATTTATTGAGTATTTTTTGTTTTGATGTTCATCAGAAATATTGGACTATAGCTTTCTTTTCTTTTTCTTTCTTTCTTTTCTTTTCTTTCTTTCTTTTTTTTTTTTTTTTGGTTGCATCCTTGTCTGGTTTTGGGGTAACACACTGGAGTAAAGCTGACCTCATAAAATGAGTTAGGGAGATTCCCTTTTATTCAATTTTTTTGGATCAATGTGAGGAGAAGTGGTGTTACTTTTTTGTAAGTTTGGTAGAATTCACTAGTGAAACCATCTGCTCCTGAACTGTTGTTTGCTAAGAGACTTTTTATTACTGATATACTTTTGTTAATCATTATTGGTTTGTGCGGGTTTTCTCTGCATTGGTTGAGATGATTCGATTTTGGCAGGTTGTGTGTGTACAGGTATTTATCCATTTCTTCTAGGTTTTACAGATAGTGTATAGTAGTCTCTGATTAGCTTTGTCATTTTTGTAGTATCAATTATAATGTCTCCTTATTTATTTCTGATTTTATTTATTTGGGTATTCTCTCTTTTTCTTGATTAGTCTAGCTAGCAGTTTATCAATTTTGTATGTTTTTTCACAATGACAATGTTTTGTTTCATTGATCATTTGTATTTTTTTTTACTCAATTTCATTTAGCCTGCTCAGATTTTCATTACTTCTTTTCTTCTATTAATTTGAGGTTTGGTTTATTTGTGCTTTTCTAGTTCCTTGAAGTGCATCATTAGATTGTTTGTAATCTTTCTGTTTTTCAATGTAGGTATAGATATTATTGCTATAAACTTCCCTTTTAGCATTGTTTTTACTGTATCCTATAGATTTGGATCCTATAAATTTGGATTTGTATCCTATATTGTATTTCAATTTTCATTTGTTTCAAGAGATCTTCTGATTTCCTCCGTAATTTTTCCTGGATCTATTGGGTATTTAGGGGCATGTGATTTAACTTTCATGTATTTGTTCCATTTTCAAAGTTCCTCTTATTATTGATTTCTAGTTTTATTCCATTGTGGTCTAAGAAAATACTGATAGGATTTTGACTTTTTTTTTTATTATTAAATCATAGCTGTGTACAGTCATGCAATCATGGGGTACAATGAGCTGGTTTTATACACAATTTAAAATGTTTTCATCAAACTGGTTAGCATAGCCTTCACAGCATTTTCTTAGTTATTATGTTAAGACATTTATATCCTATACCTAGTAAATTTCACATGTACCCTTGTAAGATACACCGTAGGTGTGGTCCCACCAATTACTCTCCTTCTGCCCATCCTCCCCCCTCCCTTCCTCTCCCTCTTCCCATTTCCTCTTCTTCTTGGGCTATAGTTGGGTTATAGCTTTCATAAGAAAGCTATAAAATGGCTTCATAGTAAGACTGAGTACACTGGATATTTTTTCTTCCATTCTTGAGAAACTTTGCTAAGAAGAATATGTTCTAGCTCCATCCATGTAAACATGTAAGAAGTAAAATCTCCATCTTTCCTTAAGCCTGCATAATATTCCGTGGTGTACATATACCACAATTTATTAATCCATTCATGGGTCGATGGGCACTTGGGTTTCTTCCATGACTTAGCAATTATGAATTGGACTGCAATAAACATTCTGGTACAGATGTCTTTGTAATAATGTAATGTTTGGTCTTCTGGACTTGCCATTTGATCCTACAATTCCTCTACTAGGATTTTGATTTTTTTTTTTTTTGTAGAAATAGAGTCTCACTTTATTGCCCTCGATAGAGTGCTGTGGCATCACACAGTTCATGGCAACCTCCAACTCCTGGGCTTAGGTGATTCTCTTGCCTCAGCCTCCCAAGTAGCTGGGACTACAGGCCTGCCACTATGCCCGGCTATAGGATTTTGATTGTTAAAAATTTGTTGATGTGGTCTAACCTAGAGGCTGTTCCATGTGCTGATGAGAAGAATATAGATTCTGTATCTGTTGGACGAAATGATCTGCAAATATCTGCTAGGTCCATTTGGCCTAAAGTTTCATTTAAATCAATATATCTTTGTTAATTTTTTGTCCAGATGATCTATCTAATGTTGAGAGTGAGGTGTTGAAGTACTCGATTATTATTGTTTTGGAGTGTATCTCTCCCTTTACATCTAATAATATTTGCTCTGTATATTCGGATGCTTTGGTGATGGTGATGAATACATACATATTTAGAATCGTTATACCTTCTTGTTGAACATTATATAATGACCTTCTTTACCTCTTTTAACAGTTTTTGACTTAAAGTCTGTTTTGTCTAATATAAGCAGAGTTATTCCTGTTCCCTATGGTTTCTTTCTGTATGGTAAATCTTTTCCTACCATTTGCTCTTTACTTTTAGTCTATATACCTGTTTATAATTAACATGAGTTTTTATAGACATCACGTACTTGGGTTTAAAAAAAAATCTATTCAGCCAGTCTGTATCTTTTAAGTGGAATGTTTAATCTGTATACATTCAGATTTGTTACTGATACATGAGCAGTTATTCTTGTCACTTTATTGTTTTCTGGTTATTTTATACATCCTTTTTCCCTTTCTTTCTCTCTTATTGTTTATCATTGTGGGTCATTGGTTTTCTGTCGTGGTAACATTTGAGGCTTTTCTCTTTTTGGTTTGGGTTTTAGCTCTACCAGTGGGTTTCTATTTTCATGTGTTTTCATGATGGGAGATGTTGTAATTTCACTTTTCTGTATAGAACTGCTTTAAACATTTCTTTAGGGTCAGTTTAGGGGTGATGAATTACCTCAGCTTTTGCTTGTCTAGGAAGTCCTACATTTCTCCTTCATTTATGAAAGATTACTTTGCAGGATATTATATCCTTGGCTGACAGTTTTTTTCTTTCTATACTTTGGATATGTCATCTCATTATTTCCTTGACAGTAAGATTTCTGCAGAAAAATCTGCGTTTATCAGATAAGGGTTCCCTTATCAGATGAGATGCTTGTCTCTTATGTTTTTAAATTTTGTCTTTGTCTTTGACTTTTGACAATTCAAGTATAATGTGCCATAGAGAAGAAATACCTTTTGGGGTTTAATCTATTTGAAGACAACTGAGTTTGCCAGGATGTCCAAATCTCTTGCTAGTCTTGGGAAATTTTAAGCTATTATTTGTTATATAGGTTATGTATAACTTTGGCCTTCTCTTCATTTTCTGACACCTAAAATTCAAGTATTTGGGTACTTTATCATGTTCTGATATGTAACATAAGCTTCCTTTTTCCTTTATTTTCTCTAACTGTGTTATTTGAGAATACCTGTCTTCAAGTTCTAAAATTTTTCTTCTGCTTGATCTGGCCTATTGTTGAGGCTCTTGAATGTATTTTTTTAAAATTTCATTTATTGAATGCTTCAATTCCAAAATTTTTGTTTGATTCTTTTTATAACATCTATCTCTGATAAATTTCTCATTCATATCTTGAAATATTTTTCTAATTATTAGAATTCTCTTGTATCTTATTGAGACTTTTTAGTATCAATGTTTTCAATTATTTTTCTGAGATTTTATAAATTCCTTTTTGATTATGTTCCTTTGGAAGTGTCATACTTCCTTGCTTTCCCATTTTTCCTGTGTCCTTATGTTGACATCTGCACAACTGATGTAACAGTCACCTGTTCCAGTGTTTTGGATTGGCTTTGATGGGGGAAGACTTTTTCCTGGAGATGTACCTATGCTGTTGGTTGAGTAATGCATTTTGGCTTTGATTTTGTGTGCATGTAATAGGATAAACTCTGTATAATTTTTTTTTTTTTTTTGGCAGCAAACATCATGAATGGCTGGTGGTGTCTGTAGTTTCCTCATGTCTTGAGGTACAGTTGTTTTGTGTGCTATGGTGAAGCACCTCTGGGGAGAAGGGTGTCAGGTGGGTGAGTCCTTAGAACATTGGCAGTGGCAGTGCCAGATTAAGTGTGCCTCTTCTTGGGTCCCAGGGTAGTGTGTGCTGGCACTGGTGTTAGTAGTTTCAGGAGGACTGATCGCTTGGACTTCCAGGTGGCTTGCTCAGCTGCTGGCAGTGGCAGCTGCAGGCTGGGTGAGGGGGTGGCGTCTTTGGTCCCTGGGCAGCAGGTATGGCATAAACCAGGACAGAAACAGTAGGCGAACCACCGTCTGGCGCCTGTGTGGTTTGCACTGGTGTTGGTGCTCGCTGGGCACATGGTAACTCTATTTTTAATCACTTGAGAAACTGCCAGATTGTTTTCCAAAGAAGCTGAATGATTTTAAAGCCCTATGAGCAGTGTATAAAAGTTCCAATTTCTCTCCATCCTCCTAACACCTGTTATTGTATTTTTTATAAAAAATTATAAACATCTTAGTGGGTGTAAATTTATATCTTATTGTGGTTTCGATTTGGTCAGTTATATATCTTCTTTGGAGATCAGTCTATTGAAATCCCTTGCCCGCTTTTTGTTGGATTAGTTTTCTTTATATTGATGACTTTTAAGAATTCTGGATATTCTGTATTTAATGGATATCAGATCCTTGTCAGAGATAGGATATGCAAATATTTTATCCCATTCCATGGTCGTATTGGTGTTTTGGTTATGCTTTCACATTTGTGACAGTGTGCCTCAATAAGAAGTTTTAATTTTGGTGAAATGCAATTTATCTGTTTCTTTGGTTGTTTGTACTTTTGGCATTAAAACTAAGAAATCATTGCCTGCTACAAGATCATAAAGATTATGCCTAAATTTCCTTTTGATAATTTTGTATATTTGACTTTTATATTTAGATCTTCATCAATTTTGAATTGATTTTTGTATGTGGTGTGAGGTAGAGTTCAAATTTATTCTTTTTTCATGCAGATCTCCGGTTACCCCAGAACTATTCATTGAAAAGATAATTCTTACAGTTACCTTTCATTGAATTGTTTTGACTCCATTGATGATAACCAATTGATCAATGATGTACCAGTTCTGACAATAAATTCACAAACTCATGCTAGAAAAAGCACAACACACCTACTTGCTAAATATCACTACAGTCACCTTCGAAGTGCTCCCCTTGGGAACCCAAGGCCCACGCCTGCTCCATAATTTTGGAACTCCTTTTCTGGAATGACTGTCACGATAACAGTGAACACCACTCAGCAACGTACTGCTACACATTGACCCTGGAAACAGGTGTGAGACACTGATATACCAAAGTTATAAAGCTCTACCAAGCTATTTGCATGGTGCTGCCAATGAACACCCACAGCGACAAGTTTGTGAACTTGATTGTCAGACCTGAACAACAACATGGTGAGTGGTGGGAGTTGCTATCCTTGTCTTATTTCTGATTATAGGGGAAAAGTGTTCACCAATAATTATAACATTAGTTGTGGGATTTTAGTAGATGTTGTTTCTCCGGTGGTGGAATTTCCCTATGACCTCCAGTTTGTGAAGGGTTTTCATCATGAAAGAATGGTTTTGTCAGATGCTTTTTTCACTGCTTTTATCGAGATGATCATGTGGTTCTTTATCTTTTACTCCATTAAAATGATACGTTTCTTGGATTGGGTTTTTTAAATTGAACCAACCTTGATTCCTGAGTTAAATCCTACTTGATCATGTTGTGTAATCTGGCTTTTAATGCTTTTAGATTCAGTTTGCTAACATTTTGTTCAGGATTTTTTGCATGTATATCCTAAGAGATATTAATCAGTAGTTCCTTTTCTTGTGATGTCCTTTTTTTCTGTTTTTGGCTTTGGGATATTATTAGCTCATGGAATGAGTTAGGAAGTATTCCTTTCACTTGTGTATTTTGAAAGAGTTTATGAAGGATTGATTTTAATTCTTTAATGTTTGATAGACTTTATCACTGAAGCCATCTGGTCCTGGAATTATCCTTGTTGAAAGTTATTTGAATGTAATTCAATCACTTTGTTATAGGTCTATTAAGATTTTTCATTTCTTCTTTAGTCAGTTTTGATCGTTGGTGTCTTTCTGCTAACTTTTTGATTTCTTCCAGGTTACCAAGGTTTTTTGCTATATACTTATTTATAATATCCTCTTCCTGTCCTTTTTATTTCTATAATGTAAGTTCCCTCTTTCTCTCATGATATTGGTAATTTGAAGCTTCTCACTTTTTTTCTTCGTTAGTCTAGCTAAAAGATTTATCCATTTTGTTGATCATTTCAAGGAACCATTCTTTGATGTTATTGGTTTTACTTATTGCTTTTCTTTTCCTCTTTATATATTTTGTTTTCATCTTTTTTCTTTCTTTTTTAATTTTAGGTTTAATTTTCTATTTTTTTCTAGTTCTTTTGGTGGAAGGCTAGGATATTGATTTGAGTTCAAGTTTGTTTCAACAGTAGTGTTTACGGCTATACAATTCTCTCTTAGTCCTACTTTCATGGCAATCCGAAAGTTTTGAAAATTATGTTTTGTTTTTAATTCATATCAAGCTATATTCTAATTTCTTTTGACTCAGATAGTTTAGGAGTACTGTTTAATTTCCATATAGGTGGATTCCCCAAATTTATGCCTCATTTTGATTTCTAATTTCATTCCATTGTGGTTGAATATATGTTGTATGATTTCATTTATTTAAAATTATTAGGACTTGTTTCATAAACTAATAAACATATTCCAGGGATGTTCCATGTGCACCGGAGAAGAATGTGTACTCACTCAGGTGTTGCTGAGTGTTTCCAGAGCTGTCTGTTAGGGTCACTGCGATTAGCATACCCATCAGTGCAAACCATTATCATTTCTTAGGGTAGGAAACATTCAATTCCTTCCTTCTAGCTATTTGAAACCATGTAATATATTTTTGTTAACTATAGAATTTGTGACAATTACTTATGTGTTTGAAAATAATACATGCTCTTTCTTTGCCACATTTAAAACTTTATACAAATCTTAATATAATCTTCATAAAGGTTTTAGCTTTAAATAATTCTAATATCTTTTGAATTATTGATATCTGAAAAAAATGTTTCAAAGTTTTTGTCTGTGATTTTAGATTTGTCTGTTTTGCTTTTTATTGATATCAAATTGTTTTATGTATTTTAGTGATATATCATGATGAATGATTGTAAGATATTATTATAGAGTTTTACTTTTATCATGATGTGACATTCTAAATTACTTCTTTCATAAATTACATTGATTCCTTCCTCACTATTAACATCACACACACAACTTTAATTATATATTAAATTATATATTATATACACACATAGTTTAAAAAGTTCTACTTTTGTCCTTTTGTGCCAAATGTATCTCTTACAGATAACATGTAACTGAATTTTTTGTATCATATGAGGATTTATGTTTTTGAATAAGTAAATTTATCCAATTTCCAATTGGTTCTGGGAGACTTTAAAATTATTTTTTGTTTATTCACTTTCCTTATTTTTGAACTGGAATTTCTAGTTGGTGGATGCTGGAATTTCAGTTCTGAGGTAAATATTTCCTAACTTTTATTTCACACTACCAGGGTTTTGGTCTTTCTTGCTCTGTTTACTGAGAATTCCCTGGTTTCACATTCCAATCCACTAATCATTTCTACCTATGTCTATTTTGTTAAGTTTTAAAAATTGTGGTCAAATATACATAAAATACAGTTTTCCATATTAACTATTTTTAAGCATGCAATGTCAGTGGCATTAAGTACATTCACAATGTTGTTAGAAGCATCACAATTATTTTTTCCTGGAAATTTTTCCTCATCCCAAGCAGATCTATATACTGTGTACCTCTGACCTATAACCTATGACCTATGTACTTATGTTCATTAAGCAGGAAGTCCCCAAACCTTCTGTCCTTCAGGCTCTGGCAACCTCTATTCCACCTTGTCTGGGTGAATTTGCCTATTCTGATATTACATATAAGTGGAATCAAGCGACATTCACTCTTTTATGTCTGTATTAACTCACTTAGCATAAGTTTTTAAGGTTCATTCATTTTGTAGCATGTATCAGAATTTTATTCATTTTTAAGGCTAAATAATATCTCAGTATAAGTTTATACCACATTTTTCATTTGTCGGTTGACATTTGAGCTGTTTCCACCTTTTGGTGTTTGTGAATAATGCTGCTATGAACATTACTGTTCAAGTGTCTGAGTTCCTGTTTTCAGTTCTTTTGGGTAAATACTTAAGAATAAAATTGCCAGATCATGTGGCAATTCTATGTTTAAGTTTTTGAGGAATCATCGAACTCTTTTCCACAATGATTGCTCCATTTTACATTCCTATACCAGTAATACATAAGAGCTCCAATTTCTCCACATATTCACCAAACCTTGCTCATTTTTGGAAAAATTTCTTTAATTTTTATAATACCCATTGTACTAGGTGTGAAATAATATCTCATTATGGCTTTCATTCACATTTCCCCAGTGGCTAATGATTTTAATCATTTTTTTGTAAGTTTATTGGCTATTTGTATATCTTCCTTGGTGAAATACTTATTCAAATCTTTCACCCATTTTTTTTTTTGTACTGGGTTAAATGCTTTTCTTTTCATCTGTTGTAGGAGATTTTTGTGTATTCTCACATTAATCCCTTATCAGCAGACGCTCTGCAGCAGAATGCTTCTCCCATTCTGCAGTTTGTCCTTTTACTATCTTCGTGATGTCCTTTGATGCACAGAAGCTTTAAGTTTCTGTGTGATACAATTTAGCTAATTTTTTGTTGTTTTTGTCTGTGCTTTTGGTATCATATTCAAGAAATCTTTGGAAAATCCTCTATTGTGAAGCCTTCCCCATTTTATTTTAAGGGTTTTGTCGTTCAAGCTCTTACATTTAGGTTTTTGATCCAGCTTGAGCTAATATTTAAATATGGTATTAGGTAGATAAGGATTCAACTTCATTCTTTGCCTGGGGAATAGCCAGTTTTCTCCAGCTGTTTTTTATTAAAAAGGCTAACCTTTACACCAAATGCTCCTGACTCCCTTGCCAAAAATTGATTAACCATACAATGGTGATTCTTTTCTGGAATTTCTATTCTTTTCCATTGGTTCATGTGTCCATTTTTATGCTATGGACATATGAACCAATGCTTTTACATTCGTTTGTACCACAGTTTTTTGATTAATGTAGCTGTGAGGTAAGTTTTAAAATGAGGATGTGTGAATGTTCCAACTTTGTTCTTTTTCAAAATTGTTTGATGAAAGTATTTCGTTGGTAGTTTCTTGATTACTAATTCAGCCTTTGGGTGTTTCTAGGAATTTGTTAATTTCACCTAGGCTGTGCAATTTTTTTGGTGTACATGAACAATTATGTTCCTTTTTGTTTTGTAGAATAGTAGTAATGTCCCCATTTATTTTGAATTTTATTAATTTTAGACATCTTTTTTGAAAATCAATCTAACTGAACACTTGTCATTTTTGTTTTGAAAAACAACAAAATTTGTTTCATTGATTTTAGCTGTTGTTTTCCTACTTTGTACTTTCTTTGTACTCTAATCTTTATTACTTTTGTCCTGCTGCCAGTTTTGGGTTTATTTTACTTCTCTTTTTTTTTTTTTTTTTAGCAGAGCCTCGAGCTGTCACCCTGGATAGAATGCCGTGGCATCACAGCTCACAGCAACCTCCAATTCTTGGGCTCAAGTGAGTCTCCTGCCTCTGCCTCCCAAGTAGCTGGGACTACAGGCACCCGCCACAAGGCCCGACCATTTTTTGGTTGCAGCTGTCATTGTTGTTTGGCGGGCCCCGGCTGGATTCAAACCCGTCAGCTCAGGTGTACATGGCTGGTGCCTTAGCTTGTTGAGCCACAGGCGCCGAGCCTACTTCTCTTTTTCTAATTCCTTAAGTTGTAAAGTTAGGTTATTTGAGATCTTTTAAAAAAATATGTATGTTTATAGCTATGAATTTCCCAGTTAATCCTGCTTTTGTTGCATCCTATAAGTTTTATTATGTTGTATTCTCAGTTTTCATTTGTCTGAGGTTATTTTGTAATTTCTCTTGTGATTTCCTCTTTGCTCCATTGTTTCACAAACATGTATAATTCTCACATAACTGAATTCTTTAGTTTTTCTTGTATCATCAATTTCTAGTTTCATTTCATTGTTATCAGAAAAAGATACTAAGTGTAATTGGAACTTTAAAAATTAATTCAGAATTGTTTTTAGGGCCAAATTTGTAGCTTGTTCTGAAGAATCTTCCAGGTGCATTTGAGAAAAATATGCATTTTACTGCTTTGGGGTCTCATATTCGGTATGCGTCTTTTAGGTTTACTTGGTTAGAGTGTTGCTCAAGTCCTTATTCTACTTACTGATCTTCTGTCTGCTTGTTCCATCCATTATTGAAAGTGGGATGTATGGTTGTTTGAAATATTTTAGCAATTCTGCTTTTTATTTCCAAAGACTTTAATTCACAGTTATTTTTATAATTTCCTGATCTTGCTTTATGGTTGCAGTATCCTTTCTTAGGTGTGCGTGTGTGAGTGTATGTGTGAGGATGTGCGCGTGTGTGTGCATGGGTGTTTGCTCGTGTGTGCATGCATATGTGTGTGGTGCACACGTCTGTGAGCTCACATGTGTGCATGTGCGTAGGAGAATGCGCACGTGTGCGTGTGTTCACGCGTCTATGGGTTCATGTGTGTGCGTGTGTGCAGGTGCATGCACATGCGTGTGAATGGGTGAATGTGTATGTGTGAGTGTGCCAGTGTGTGTCTTATGTCTGGTTTTGAACCACCTGGAGAATTACGCCCCCTTTGCTTGCGTTCACGGCCTCTTTTCTTTCTTTTTCTTTTTTTTTTTGCTGGCAAATTTTTTATTTATTTATTTATTTTTTTTAACTGTCTTTATTATTAAATCATAGCTGTGTACAATAGTGCAATCAAGGGGTACAATGTGCTGGTTTCGTATACAATCTGAACTATTTTCATCAGACTGATTAACATAGCCTTCCTGGCATTTTCTCAGTTATTATATGAAGACATTTGTATTCTGCATTTAGCAAGGTTCGCCTGTACCCGTCTAAGATGCACCGTAGGTGTGGTCCCACCAATTACCCTCCCTCCACCCCAGCATCCCCCATCTCCTCCCTCCCCTTCTCCCTTCCCCCATATTCTTGAAGAAAAAGTATCCGATGTACCCAGCCCTACTATGAAGCTAATTTACAGCTTTCGTAAGAAGGGTATAACCTCTTTTCTTTCTAGACTCTCTCCACTGTTTCCGAAGTCTCTGTCGCCCACTTCCCTGGTGTGTGCCTGTGTTCGTCCCGTTGAGGGTTCCTCTCCTCCAGGCACAGAGCTGTGTTTGGGTGGGAGCTGCGGGACAGCCGCCTGCCCTGCCTGCCCGGCCTGTGCCCTCACATCCACGCTCGCGCTGTCTCTCTGGGTGACCCCGGTGTCTGCTGCGCGTGGCTGGACCCGGGGAGGAGGACGGCTCGCCTGGCGCCCGGCTCGGTTCCATAACTGCCCTCCGCTGTCATTCTCGGGTCTCTCTCTCTCCTTCAGGCGTCTGTAAACTTGAAGCACGTCTCAAAAATGTGCTCTGTGTGCCGTCTTGATCCAGTCTACTTGCTCGAATGGAGACCACTTGTAATTATTCGTTTTCTCTTTTCATTCTGTGGAAGAGGGTCCTGCCGACTACTGCCTGGGGGCTGCACCTCGTCCACTACCGGCATTTTGTAAATACAGTTTTATTGAAAGACACCACTGCTTTGTTGTTTAAGCAGCAGAGTTAAGTAATTGTGCTCTAAGGCTCCCCAAACCTGAAATATTTACTATTTGACTCTTTACAGAGAAAGTTTGCTGACCTCTGCTTTAGGAAGCTATTAAATAGATTTATATCTTCAATGCAGCAATGGCCAAATATATAGCAATGATTTCTTTTGCCAGGAAGATGGAAGAGCCTCATACTGTAAAACACTTGCAGATTTTAATACTTCTCTGTCATGCCCTGCTTAGCAGAGACAGCTCCGTGTGGTAGGAAAGCAGGTGGGTGCTGAGGATTTATCACAACCCGAGGAAGCACATTTCTTAATGCTAGGAGTATGTTTGTTACACTTGGAGAGAGAACACCTCTATTAGTTACAATTATAAACAAAGGTGGTTTCGTATGTCCCTGTCCAAATAAACTATGAGGATTCCCCCCAAATAGGAGACTCTCAAGGTCTAATAATTCATGGGGCTTTTGATTTGTACATTGAAAAATGACAACTTCCATTTTGTCCTCAAAACACATCAAAGGATTATTTTTAGGTAGAAGACTAATAGGTGTCATTTATTTACCTCATTTAAAAAATTACATTTCAAATGATTTTGATCAACTGAAACACTTCTATCGTTTCTAGATTGATAACTTGATAAATAAATAATCTTTGCAAACTCAAACCACACTTTTCCCCCTTCCTGTTTAAATTGAGCTCGATATAATTGAAAACTGAAGTCTGACTCTCCAGGCCTATAAGTTATAAAAGTCAGACGGCACAAATGGAAATAACTGGCATCCAGGAGCTGCTGGTTCTGGCTCCAGAGGGAGGTGACAGTGGTTCCACGGCAGGCAGTCATACTATCTTAGTCAGCTGAAGCTTGAGGAAGATTTAGCTGCATGGCTAAGAAGCTGAATCTTTTTTTTCCTATAATATACAAAGTGTTAAAGGCCATTTTAATGTTCAGAGAGTGGCTTCTCTTGGAAAACATCCCTGAACATACCGTGGAGCAGTGTCAAATGTAATATAAAATGTCCTAGAAATCTTGCAATTTACGAGTTAATGGCACACCTGAGGATTATGAGGTTTTTTCCATCCACTCATAACAGCACAATGACTGATTTAGCAGAGAGGAAGCAAGATGAATAATCCTGGTTACCTTCTAGCATTTTTCCTGTCTTGCTGACTTCAGAGATTTAGGGGTGCAGCATTGGCGGGATTTGTGTGTCTTTTTGACTATATTTTAGAATCAAACTCAAAAGACGAAGAGGAAGAATGGTTCTTAGGTATAAATACTTCATTATTTGGGAATGGTCTTACTTGGCGGATGCGAAGGTCTCCATTGCTCATCTGGTTTTCAGTTCAGTAATCTTCTTCTGAAGGTGTCGGGGCTCCTTGAGCCCCGATTCTCCTCTGTGGCACCACTGACCGGGGACCTGAGGGCGACTGGCAGTTGCAGGTTCTGGGCTCACTTCTTCATTTCTTGTTCTGACCCTCAGTTTTGCTTTTTTGGTTGTTCTTTAAAAATCTGTAAGTGGACAAAGGTACTATTCATGGGTTTTACAGTGATTTTCTTGAGATAATATTGCAAAGTATCAGGCACATAATTATCACTTGTCCATGTTTGTTTTTTAATATTCACATAACGAGTTATCTCTAGAGCATACAATCACCTGAATAAAAATAACTTTTAAAATTCATGTAATATTCACATATATATTACAAAAATCTCTTATTCATAGAGCTCACATTGCAAACTACATGGTTCTAATCATGCCAAAGTAGTCTTGTTATAATTTCTGCATCTCTCTCTCTCTCTCTCTCTCATTTCCCCAGTAGATAAAATTCATAAAAAATGATGCTATAGGGATATTTACATGTTTAAAATTTGTGGTTTTCCTGTCATAGTTATTCATTAGCAGCCTCAGCATAAATTCAGAGGCTGTAAAAAGGAGTCAATTTTTTCTCTGATTCTAGGATGCACCTCCAGGGCGATTCTGGGGCAATGGACCGAAAATAAACCCTTAAAGTGTAAATAAAGCCTTTAAGTGTAAATTTTCTTTTTTGAGACAGAACTCACTCACTCATCCTGGGCAGAATGCTGTGACATCACAGCTCTTGGGCTCAAGCTATCCTCTTTCCTCAGCCTCCCGAGTAGCTGAGACTATAGATGCCACCACAACACCGGCTAGTTTTTCTATTTTTGGTAGAGCTCAGTCTCTAAATCCAGGCCTCAAGCAATTCAGCGGCCTCAGCCTCCCAGAGTGCTAGGCTTACAGATGCGAGCCACTGCACTTGGCCAAGTGTAAATTTTTCTTCAACAGTATTATTCTCTTCTCATAATCTCCTATTTCACTACATTCAGAGCACAGGGTTGCTCAATTTGGCAGGTGGATGATGAAGGATAACTAAAGGAGATTTGGAAGTATCCACCATTGAAAATATCACAATTCTCCTTCATTGCAGCTGTAGTTATAAACTCTGATGCCATCCCATGGGCTTATCCTTTCTATTCTTATTAGACTCCATTTCCATACTTAAGATGGCAATTCAATCAAATACCTGAGCTTATGTAGTTTGTCTCACAAGTAAACAGTATCTGAACTATCTGGATATACTTTTGCACTACCTATTGGCATGATGGTATTAAAAATTTTTTGTGAATACCAACCACAGAAAAAAACAAATAGCATGAAGGGGCAAGTAGAAGAATAAAACAGAAATGCCTAAGTTAAACAATGGTAAAATATCTTTTTGCCCATTGACCTAGTAAAGATCAGAATATGTGTGTGCTATGGTTTGAATGTATGGGTCCCTCCAAAGTTCATGTGTTGAAATTTCAACTCGAAGGTCATGGTATCAGGAGATGTGGGTTTTGGGAGGTGATTAGGTCATAAGGACATTAATGCCTGTGCAAAAGAGGCTTCAGAGAACTGCCAGGAATTCTCATCCTTTCTGCCTTATGAGGACAGAAGTGTTTATCTCCCTTGCTCTTTCCATCACGGGAGGATGAAATAAGAAGTTGTCATTTTGGCAACAGAGAACAGGTGTCACTAGACACTAAATCTGCCAGCACTGTGATCTTGGATTGCCCAGCCCCCAGAACTGCAGGTAACAAATTTCAATTATTTTTTTAAATTTCAGATTAATGTTAGGGTGCGATTAGGTTACAATGTTTGCATTTGTGAGGTGAAGTCCAGTTGCAGTTGTTACAGCCATGTCCCTTGCATAGGAAGTGTGCCATACACCTGCACATTGTCCCCACTGGGAAGAATCTGTGGGCCTCCTCCCCCGCTTTCCTTCTTGGATTCAATTGAGTTTTTCTCTCATGTTGTTAATCTTAGTTTCAAATCAGCATGGAATACATGATGCCTGTCTTTCTATTCTTTTTTTTTTTTATTGAATCATAGCTGTGTACAATAATTCAATCATGGGGTACAGTGTGAGGGTTTCATGTACAATCTGAGATATTTTCATCAACCTGATTGACATAACATTCACGAGATTTTCTCATTTACTATGTGAAAACCTTTTTGATCCGTATTTAGAAGTTTTCTCCTGACCCTTCAAATATGGACCACACGTGTGATCTCACCCTTTATCCTCTCTCCCCTCTCCCTCTCTCTCCCCTTCCCTCCCTCTCCCCTTTCCCCATCTTCTTGTGTAATAATTGAGTTGTAGCCTTCACTTAAAAATCACATTACAGATATCTGTACCAGATTGTTTATTGCAGCCCAATTCATAATTGCTAAGTCATGGAAGAAGCCCAAGAGCCCATCGAAACATGAATGGATTAATAAACTGTGGTACATGTATACCATGGAATATTATGCAGCCTTAAAGGAAGATGGTGACTTATCCTCTTTCATATTTACATGGATGGAAATGGAACATGTTCTCCTTAGCAAAGTATCTCTAGAATGGAAGAAAAAGTATCCAATGTATACACCCCTAATATGAAGCAAATTTATATCTTTCTATTCTTTTTTGTGATGCTTTACTCAGGAGAGTATTCTCCAAATCCATCTGTTGTGCCCAGATCATGTAATCCCCAAAGACC
>CAUYON010011067.1:0-13120 GCA_963573935.1 Arctocebus calabarensis
CATTCTATGAAGCGAATATCACCTTGATCCCTAAACCAGGAAAAGATCCAACAAGAAAAGAAAACTACAGACCAATATCACTAATGAATATTGATGCAAAAATATTCAACAAGATCCTAACAAACAGGATCCAGCAACACATCAAACAGATTATACATCACAACCAAGTGGGCTTTATCCCAGGATCCCAAGGCTGGTTCAATATACGTAAATCCATAAATATAATTCAGCACATAAACAAATTAAAAACAAAGACCATATGATTCTCTCAATTGTTGCATAAAAAGCTTTTGATAATATCCAGCACCCTTCATGATCAGAACACTTAAGAAAATTGGCATAGAAGGGACATTTCTTCAACTAATAGAGGCCATCATCAGCAAACCCACAGCCAATATTGTATTGAATGGAGTTAAATTGAAAGCATTTCCACTTAGATCAGGAACCAGGCAAGGTTGCCCACTGTCTCCATTGCTCTTCAACATTGTAATGGAAGTTTTAGCCATTGCAATTAGGGAAGAAAAGGCGATCAAGGGTATCCACATAGGATCAGAAGAGATTAAACTTTCACTCTTCACAGATGACATGAAATTATATCTGGAAAACACCAGGGATTCTACTATGAAAATTTAGAAGTGATCAAGGAATATATAGCAGTGTCTCAGGCTACAAAATCAACACTCATACATCTGTAGCATTTGTATATACCAGTAATAGTCAAGCTGAAAAAACAGTCAAGGACTCTATCCCTTTCACAGTAGTACCAAAAAAGATGAACTATTTGGGAGTTTATCTTACAAAGGATGTGAAAGATCTTTATAAAGACAACTATGAAGCTCTAAGAAAAGAAACAGCTGAAAATGTTAACAAATGGAAAAACATACCATGCTCATGGCTGGGAAGAATCTACATTGTTAAAATGTCTATACTACCCAAAGCAATATACAATCTTAATGCAATTCCATTAAAACTCCATTGTCATATTTTAAAGACCTTGAAAAAATAATACTTTGTTTTATATGGAATCAGAAAAAACCTCAAATAGCCAAGACATTACTTAGAAATAAAAACAGAGCAGGAGGAATCATGCTACCAGACCTGAGACTCTACTATAAATCAATAGTGATCAAAACAGCATGGTACTGGCACAAAGACAAAGAGATGTATGGGGGCAGCTCCTGTGGCTCAGCGAGTAGGGCGCCAGCCCCATATACCGAAGGTGGCGGGTTCAAGCCCGGCCTCAGCCGAACTGCAAAACAAAAAAAAAATAGCCGGGCACTGTGGTGGGCGCCTGTAGTCCCAGCTATTCGGGAGGCTGAGGCAAGAGAATCGCTTAAGCCCAAGAGCTGGAGGTTGCTGTGAGCAGTGTGACGCCACGGCACTCTACCCAGGGCGATAAAGTGAGATTCTGTCTCTACAAAAAAAATAAATAAATAAAAAAAATAAAAATCTCTATGTTAAGGAATATTGCAAATCAAAAATGCAAGTATTAATGGTATCTACTGAGAAGGCCTTGACTCTCAGATTCCAGGATGTTTGCTCTTGGGCCAGCCACTCCTTGGAGCCACTCCTGGAAGCCAGGCAGGCCTCTGCACTTTTGCTAATGGGGTTTACCATGCAAGGGACTTGCCTTGGGCCAGCCTGTGTGTGCTGAACGTCACTGGCACCATGGCATGTAAGCATTACCGTGGCCTTGTTTTGCACATGTGGAAATGGATGCCTGAGAGGTTAAAAGGTATTTTGTACAAGATTGACTAGCTAGGAAGGGGGCAGAGGTGCCCTTTCAACTCAGCCTTTGTGATTCCAAAATACATTCCTCACAGGCACCCTGGAGGCTGGTCCAGGGATGTCATTTTTCTGTACAGAGGAAAGTGCTTTATGTTGAGGATTCTACCAAATGTTCTTAAGTGTTTTTTAAACTTCTCCAGCAGAAAGTGTTGTATTTGTTAGGGGTTGTTTGGCTGTCCTGATTTTGCTTTGGTGACTTGGAGTCCATCTTAAAGTGTGGAAAGAAGGAGCATGCCCTTGTTGTAGTTCTTCATTTAAAGGGAGGCCTCATTTCCCATGTAGTGACTTCTGCAGCATAGTCAGGGTCCGGAAATCACCCTGCAGGGTTGAATAGTGAGCATACAGCCTTTCTTCCTCCCTTCCCTTTTCTTCCTTTCTTAGTGCACATCCAGGCAGACTCTGAAATAATGGAGCATAGTATGGGGATAAAGCTATCATTGACCAAGCCAGCGTTCAAACTCAGGACCAGTTTGCTCCAGGCCTGGCTGTGGCACAGCTGTTGTCTGGTGCCAGAGATGGGGCAGAGAGACCACCATCTGCTGCTTCCCTGCATAACCGGTAGGTTAGTAGTTCATGCCCCAAAGATTTAAGCCACCCAGAGTTCTGAAAGGGATCCCTAGCCTCTGACAGCTTGGAGCTCTAGGCTGTGGATGGCAACACCCTCCCGCAAGGTGGGTGGGATCTCTGTGTCCTCAGTTCACAGCAGCCTCTGTTGCTTTTCATTTTATTTTGAACTTGGTGATAATCCTGGGAAATAGAGCCCGTCTTCACATTTTCATAATCACCTGGATTTTTTCATTCCTTTAAATAACTTTCTCCAGAGGCATTTGTCCTGCTAGTTAGAATTCCCTTGTCCTTTTGCCTACCATAAAACTGGCTCTCTAGACACTTTCCCTGTGTGCTGATCGCCTGTGGTTTCTGAGCTCTGTATACTCCAGATGGAAAGCACACAGACGTGTCTTGGGAATTTCCTCCAGGATTCTGCTTTTATTTTGAATCCACAGTGTCTGTTTGATGCATACTGATTGTTGAGGATGCATTTCTTGAAACAACGGGGAAAAACTGGTTGCCTGGCCCCCAGGGAAGGGTTGTCCTGTCTTGTGACTGATTGGCAGAAAGGGACATGTACAGAGGAAAGTGGTCCTCCAGTCTGCACCTGTGTCCTGGACTCTGGGTGCTCGGTGAGATTGGGTTAACTGAGTGGAATTCCAACATGTCAGAATCTCTAATGAAAGGGAAAAAAAAATAGGGAAAAAAGTGATTCCTAAGCCTCAAGTGATGGGCTGTGTGCTGGAACAAGTATGGCAGCCCTTCCTTATCCAGGGTTTTACTTTTCATGGTCTCAGTTACCTGACGTCAACTGTGGCCAAAAAAAAATTACCGTATTTTGAGAGAGATTGAGAGACTTGTTCACATACTTTCATTACAGTGTATTATTACCCTTGTTCCATTTTCTTATCAGTTATTTTTAATATGACTGTGCCTGATTTATAAATTAAAGTTTCTCATAGGCGTGCATGTATAGGAAAAAACATCGTATGTGTAGGGTTCAGTACCATCTGCAGTTTCATGCATCCATGGGGGACTTGGAACACACTCCCTAAGGACAAGGGGTAAGACTGGACAACCATGTTCCAATTCAGCAGAAGCATTCAGCAGGTGCTCAGCGTTGATAAGGCCAGGAAGGCGGTAGCATTGGTACCGTGCACTGAACACTGAACATGCACTATCCTGTGTAGTTCCCAGAAGCCTCCTGAGCATGGGATCCTATACATTTAGGACTTAATATAAATTAGAAATTATGTAAATTTATAGGCTTTGTGTAAATTGCTGTAAGTGGCAGAGTAAGGACTTGAATTCAACTGATCTGACTTTAAAGGCTTTGCCCTTAACTCTGTCATGGAATTTTTACTGCTCATGTGGGGCTTATAACTTGCCCAAGGCCCCACAGTAAACTAGGGTATCTGAGATTAGGGTCCTGTGTCTAACCCCCTTGAATCTGAACTCTATTCTCTTGAGTAGTCTTTTCTGCCACATAAACTTTGGCCTGTTTTAAAGCTCATCTTTGAATATGCTTCTTCAGTGATGCATGGGAAAACCAGCATGACATGGGTGAGAGAGCTTCATGGCAGTCGGGTTGACCAGTCTGCATGCTAGTGGGAGAATGGTGGCTCACGCCTGTAATATCAGCACTTTCGGAGCCCAAAGGAAGAGCATCATTTGCGGCCAGGAGTTCAAGACCAGCCTGAGCAACATAGCAAGACCCATCTATGCCAAAAATAGAAAAGTTAGCTGGGCATGGCGGCACATGCTTGTAGTTCCAGCTACTTGGGAGGCTGAGGCAGGAAGATCCTTTGAGCCTGGGAGTTTGAGGTTGCTGTGAGCTATGATGGTGCCACTGCACTCTAGCCTGAGATCCAAAGCAGCCCTCCCGGAAAAAAAAAAAAACCCGCCCGTGGCTGGACTTAAATCTAAGGACAATTCAAGCCCAGGTGCCTCTTTGATCTGTAGCTCCTGTGATTGTGTACACGGGAGACAGGAAGGAATTGCAGCAACAACACACTGAAGATCATGCATGTTCAGCAGCGGGGTGAAAATGGTGGTTGCTCAGTATGATGGAACGTAATGCAGCCAGTAAGATGTGACAGACGAGGACATGTCCTACTGTGGAAACTTCTCGGTTATCCTCAGCAGTCAGTCCTGTGCTTGCGGTTCAGTGAAACATTCATGTTAAGCACACCTGCCTCCCGGGTGGCTGTGAGGGTCACATCAGTTGACAGCTTGCCAGCCCTTTATACTGTTCTCGCTGCTGCAGTGGGCATCCTTCCTTTGAGTTACTTCCCAGAGATAAGTCCTCAGGAGTGAGAGTGGGGAGCTAAGAGAACATGTGTCACTTTGTCACTTGGCTCCGACAAGTGCTCTCTCGGTGGCCTCTGCTGCCTGCCTGCACGCAGGGGACTGACTCACTGTCCCTGCCCAGCAAGCTTCACTTCCTCAGTCTGGCTCCCTGCTCTGGCCACGTCGAGAGGGCTCCCTTCCTGCAAAAATATGCTTTTCTATGGTTAGCCTTCTTGGTTTTTGCCATATTCTTTTCTCTGCCAGAACTGTTATTTGTTTTTCTTGAAGTTGCCTCATTTTTTAACTAAAGTGAAGTTTCCTTCACTTAGGAAGGAAACTTTGTTCTTACCATAAATGGAAAATCAATATCAGTTGCCATAAATAGAAAGAGTACTTGGAAATAAACGTGTATAACTATGGATTATAAAAATGCTCATCTGTGGACCACCTAAAATGCTCTGGCGACCACCAGTTCTTGGCTCTGGCTGCAACTGGCAGCCTCCTCTTGCTTGCCTCACTCCCTCCTCCCTGCAACCCTCCCGTTTGCCTTTCAGAGCCTGCTCCACCCCACCTCTGCCATGAGGCTTCCTCTGACTACTGCAGCCCTCTGTGCCTGTCTGCCCCACCATCCGCCCATTCATGCCAATAAATACTCTACAATACTGTGTGCCCAGTTTGGGGGTGAGCATGAAAGGATACATTCCTACAAGGACACCATCTGAGGGGGGACATTTGGACACACCTGCAGAATGGAGGGGCTGTGTCCGAGCATAGCAGTGTGTCAAAGGAGGAGGGGGGGACTCATCTGCTAGAAGGACGAGTGGTGGGTACAGAGACATCGCAGACGTAGAGACAGCACATGCCAGACTCAGGCACAGGAGGGTATGGCATGTGCAGGGGGACCAGCAATAATTTAAACTTGGAGACAAAAGGGTGAGGATGCAGGAGCTTGGTGCAGTTGGGCAGGGAGGCAGGACCCCAGTTAGGAAGGGCGTCCTGTGTCCTGACGGAGCCGCTGATTTACCCTGGTCTACAGAAGTCAGCACCTCCCTGGCCTGCACAGTTGAGCAGTTGACTTCCTTCCCTTGAGTATTACTGGTTCCACCGTCCTGAGTGCATCCTGTGTGCCCGACTCCATGCCAGGTGCCGGGGACGCTGAGCTAGCAAAGGTGGTGGAGGAAGTGGATGTCCCTGCTAAGCGTGACCACCAGGGCAGGGAACCCTCTCCCACCAAGGGGGAGCCCTTTGGAACTTGATAGTGTGATCTGAAAAAAAAGTGCATTGTGTTTTTCCTTTTGTTATAAAATGTTTACTGTGGGAAAATTTGAAAATGGCAGAAGAACCTCCATGGTTGACCACCTCCCTATGTTGACCACCACCGTAAAATTGACCTAATTTTCATATATCAGAGATGCACCACATGTATGTATCAGTACAGTAGGTCCAGTTCCTTATGGTGACCACCTCTGTACGTTGACCCGTTTGTTCCAGTCCCTTGGGTGGTCAACTTACAGAGGTTCTACTGTATAGAAACGAAGGAAGAAGAAAATCACCCGTAATTTCACCCTGCCTGCAGCTTCTGTCAGCCTTTTGCTTTGTTGTTTCAGTGTCTTAGTCTGTGCATAGCTTTTAGGGTTTTTTCCTGCAATAGAGTTCATATTGTCTGGACCATTTTTATATCCTGCTTTTCTCACTTAGTGTTGAAACAACTTTTTTTGTTAGAAACTCATCATAAACATTTTAAATGACTTGAACGTTTTCATCCGGTTAATACTATAATTTACCCATTCCCTCCTGTTAGATAAGTAAGAGTTTTTAATTTTTCCTTATACATTGCACTGCAGTGAGGGTGTTAATAGAAATTTATTACTAGTTTTGTTCTCGTATTTGCTTATTGCACGTTATGACTTTGCTCCTGTAGATTGTGTTTTGAGGGTGCAAACTCTTTCCTTGCCCATGTTTGTGGAGAGTAGATTCTTATTATTTGCCGTAGTTGTGTTCTGTGAAGTCACCACCAACACAGGTAGCAAATACTGGCTCACTGCTCCTTAGGGGAATATACCGGGTAAGTTTTCTATAAGCCTCTGGTCACAATATTTCTGTCCTCTGATCAATACATAAACCTTGTTTTTTATGTTTTTGATGAAATAACATAGAACTCACAGTCAGTAGTACCATAACTGGCACCTGAACGAAGCTTCCCTGACACATGACCATAAGGCACATTGTCACAGCCTCCCTGTGCTTGGGAACACTGGATGGCACCTCAGCACCATGCTTTGGGACAGTTTTAAACAAGGAATTCAGCAAAAAGCACAAAATGTGTAAAAACCGGCATTATATTGGCTGTGAAAAGGGCACTTGTTTACAACACGAGAGCTGCTACGAGAAGGCAGAGCATCACCTTGTTCAACGTCGGCGTGGAACCTGTGAGTTGGGTGGCTCACGTTTTAGCTACTCTGCACACATCATATTGATTTTGGAGTTAACAAATAAATTGCATCAAGTAGGCAAATTTGCAAGTTTACGATCTACACATGAACATGCCAAGCACCCAAACAGCCTGGTGTGTGTGGCACATGTGCTTGTCGCATAAGGTCCAAGTGGTTACAGTGATGGTACTTTAGAAATGAGATGTAAATAGGATTTGTCCACAAGTTTTTATTGGCTTTTGGTGGGGAATAGTTAGAGGGGAGTGTAATCCCTGTAAGTGTTTGACGGGCACTTTTCTAGTAAAGGAGTCAGTCTTTCTCAGAGGACTTGAGTATTGGGGAGTCACTTTTTTCCTATCTTACAACAGGTATGTACCCATCTCTGGGAGTGAACCTGACCTCACGAGCCTTGGCGTCCCTGATGAGTTTAGACAAGGGCTCCATTCTTAGGCCCTGCGGGGTGGAATGGGCTGGCTTTCTAGAGCCCTGCTGCCCTGTGGTGTTTTCAAGCATTTATCCAGTACCCTGGTATCTGATGTGGATGTAGAAACAGATGTGGGAAGCTAAATGAGGTGTTACGTGAACCTGAATTATGCTTTAAACCAAAACAGCCCTGCTCATCTGGGCCTTTGTGAATCTGGAGGCTTTGAAGGGCACTTCTGGTCTCTCTGTGCTGGGAGTGTAAAGGAAGCATACAGCAAGATGGAAAGGAGAGTCCAGTTGCAACATCTGAATCACGGAGGCAAGGAAATCCATGAAACATTTATACCTGGCTCAGATGTCAGTAGAGGGAGGCCATCCTGACAGTAGTCTTGGGGAGGGATAGAAGGGGGTGCTACATAGGACCCAGGACACTTGCACCCCTGACTGGGCTGATGCCTAGTGTTTGAGATGAGCAGGCTCAGGCTAGATAAGCTTGAGGGGGAAGGGATTGTGCTAAGCTATGGGGGCCCTCAGTTCCTTTGTAAGAGCTAAGTCACCAGAGGGGACCAAAGCAAGACCCTGCCCCTCTGAAGTTTCCTCTCCTTCCCTCCATTCTCCTGTCTCTTTCTGTCCTGTCTTTCCTTTTATTCATTTGTTTGCTGTAGCAGTGAGCACAGAGTGGCCATCCACCAGCACATCTGTGTGCTACCTTTACTATCCATTTAATGTCCTTTAAATTGGCTGAGCCTAGCACCACAATGTACAATAACCTCTTCCTAAGCAGAAACATGTGCAAAATCAAGACAGGGCCTGCAATTAAGGCTCCAAACTCCTGGTGCAGTGCTCTTTTCACCCCAGTAGCATTCCCCAACATGTGCTGTGCAAACCACCAGGGTATGATAGAAGTTTTAGAGGGAATGTGGATGAATGTGGTTTAATGATTACCTATTTTTAACATGCACAGAAAAAATACAGTAGCATGTCGAAGGTGATTGGTTCTGTGACTGGTTTTGCCAGAATTTCATAAATGGAACCAGACAGTATGTAGCCTTTTGTGGTGTTTTGTGCTTGACTTCTTCATTTAGCATGATTTTTTTGATTCATTTATGTTGCATGTATTAATGTTTAGTTCCTTTTTATTGCTGTATAGCGTTGAGTATACCACTCACCAATTGATGAACATTTGAGTTGCCTCTAGTTTGGGGTGTTGAGATTTATAACTCCAGTATAAATCTTCATGGATAAGTTTTTGTGTGGACATCTCCCTCACCCCCCTTTCTTTTTAAGACAGGGTCTTGCTCTGTTGCCCAGGCGTAGTGGCCTAGTCATAGCTCACTGTAACCTCCAGTTTCTGGGTTCAAGCCATCCTCCTGCCTCAGCCTGTTGCATAGCTGGAACTACAGGCATGCAGTACCACACCTGGCTAAATTTTTTATATTTCTTTCTTTTTTTTTTTTTTTGAGACAGAGCCTCAAGCTATCACCCTGGATAGAGTGGTGGCATCACAGCTCACAGCAACCTCCAATTCCTGGGCTCAAACGAGTCTCCTGCCTCTGTCTCCCAAGTAGCTGGGACTACAGGCACCCGCCACAAGGCCCGGCCATTTTTGGTTGCAGCCGTCATTGTTGTTTGGCGGGCCCAGGCTGGGTTTAAACTCCCAGCTCAGGTGTACGTGGCTGGCGCCTTAGTCCGTTGAGCCATAGGTGCCAAGCCAATTTTTTAATATTTCATAGAGATTGGGGGCAGGGTCTCACTCTCTTGCCCAGGCTGGTCTTGAACTCCTGGCCTCAAGCAATCCTCCCATCTCAGCCTCCCAAAGTACTGGGACTGTAGGTGTGAGCAGCCATGCCCGGCCTCTTTCCTCATTTTTTTGGGTATAAAAGCCAATACAGATATTTGCCCCCTTTTTTACATAAGAGTGTTATACTCATGCTTCTGTACCCTCTATGTTTTGAAAGGGCCTCACCTCCAAATGAGAAGTCACATATAGCATCTTTACCTTGTCATGTATCCTACTGTCCTAGGAGCTAAGGGTGTCACGTGGCCTTCCTGGGTCCTGGAAGGGCTTCCAGCTGCTGTAACTTCAGGGAAGATGGTGCAGGTGGATGTGGCATCCGCATCTCTGGCAGCAAGGTTCACTCCCTGTGTGCTTCATCTAACAGAGCCTTTTGTTCTCCCAACCTTCAAGGAGTAGTGTGAGGCAGCGCTGGACATAGGCGGCCTCATAGAGTATTTTGACATCAGAATCCAACTGCAAAGGAAATTGGCTTGTTTACTGACTCCTAAGAAATCACATCCTTTTGCAAAGCCACAGGTGGTACCTGTGGAGGTAGCAGACCCAGTCTTTTATGGTATTTGTAGGTACAGGAGCCTTGACAGGTGGGTCCCAGACCTATGCTGAGGAATAGTCAGAGTGCTGGCGTGGAGAAGGGCAGTGCAAGTTAGGTCTTTATGTAGAACTCATTTATTAAAGCCCCGTGTGCTGTCTTCAGACCGCAGACCGCAGGGGTTACTCACTAGACCCCAGCAGCCACCTAATATAATAAACTGTTCTGAAGTTTTGAGGGAGATCCGTCTTGACAGGAATATGCAGATTTGCATTAAAAAGATGACCAAGAGGTCTTTTTCTTCTTGTGCTGTTATCAGACAAGATACCAAATCTAGAAGTTGAAGGACAGAAGTTACGCATTGTTTAATGATGTATTCTGTCTTTCGGTGGGATGGACACATTCTGTGCTGCCCCATAGCCGCTGTCCACATGCAGCTCTTGAGCCCTCAAAAGGTGGCCAGTGTGATTAAGGAGCTGAGTATTTAGTTTTATTTAATTTTAATTGACCTAAATTTAAATATCCACATATGGCTAGTGCCTACCTTACTGAGCTGCACAGGACCAGATAAATGTTGACTCCCTTCAAAAATTATTCTGGACAGGAGCCATAGAGAATACCATTAAAGTAGAGCAGTTTTTAATTCTTTTTAAATAGATGAGGTGAATAGGTGAGTAAGTTGTTTCCTATGTGGCATTATTCGGTACTCTCACTGGGTGCCCACTACTCATTAAACCCCATGGGAGGCACTGTGTTGGATAAAGTTTTATCTAATACATTTACCTTCCTTCGGCCTCAGTTTCCCCATCTGCATTGAGGTATTGGACTAGGTGGGCTTTTAAAAAATTTTTTAAAAATAATTTAGAGATCGAGTCTCACTGTATTGCCCAGGCTGGAGTGCAGTGGTTATTCACAGCTGTGATCATGGCACACCACAGCCTTGAACTCCTGGCCTTAGCAGTCTTTCTGCTTTGACCCCGATGTAGCTGGGATTACAAGCACATGCCACCATGCCCACTGTGAAGTCATTTTTATGGTTCTGTTTTGGGTGGATTCAGCAGTAATAACACTTCTTTATTGAGTACTCTGTGTGTTAGGAGTAGTGTTCAAGACATTGAATAAATGCATTATCTCATTTAAATGTAACGATCTGATTTTCATTCATCCCAATGAACTAGGGGTTGTGATGGTAATTTTATAGATGAGAAAATTGAGGCTTAGCAAGGTTAAGTACTTTGCCCATATTATGTTGCTGGTTAACTGTCATATTTGGATTCATGCTTAGGTTTGTCCTAGTTAAGTCTTTATGCAATGGCTATTTAAAAGACAGATTCTGTTTCCTCAAACATTTAAAACTCTTATTTTAAGTAAAAGTTCAATCCAATTTTTTTATTTTTATTTATTATTTTGGGGCAGAGTCTCACTTTGTCACCCTTGGTAGGGTGCTGTAGCATTATAGCTCACAGCATCCTCGAACTCTTGGGCTCAAGTGATCTTTTGCCTCAGCCTCCCAGGTAGTTGGGACTATAGGTGCCAGCCACAAAGCCTAGCTATTTTTAGAAATAGTATCTTACTCTTACTCAGGCTGGTCTTGAACTCCTGAGTTCAGGCAATCTGCCTGCCTCGGCCTCCCTAATTGTTAGGATTATAGGCGTGAGCCACTGCCACCGCTCCTGGCCCAATTTGATTTTTTTTAAAAATAGACTTTACCGTAGTGATCAGGTTGAGAGGGCAGCGGCCCTGTGGTTTAGGATTTGGAATGAAACTAGTGGCTCTGGTTAACCCAGCTCCCCCATGCATGTCTGTGAGTTAGGCTCTGACTGGAGTACTTTCTGGATGTCTATGCTCAGCTCTGGCTCAGTGAAGCTGAGCCTCTCCTGGGCACTCTGGAGAGTGGCGGTAGGCTGGTGGAGAGAGGAGGAGGCAGAGTGGCCCTCCATGTTTGCCTGGTCCCCTGGATTCCACACCAGTAGAGACCGTGGTGGGGTTTGCCAGTTTGAAGCCTGCTTTGCTGGCTGGGCAGTTCGTGCAACTCCTTCCGCCTCTCTGAGCCAGGGAGGATTCATTCTCAAACCCACCAGTAATAGTTTTGGAAACTCCCCTGAACCCCTAGCCATGCTGGGGCCCCAGGGGTAAGTAAGAGAAAGCTCCGCCTTCTTGGAGCTTGCATCTGATGGATGATAGTCCTCCTTTCCCTGTTCTTGCAGTGGGCACAGAGGTCTGTAACCTGCCTCCTGGGGTTGCTTTTGAAAAGTGTGGGATATTTGGCCAACACAAATCCTAGAGCACCTCTCTAGAGATGCCTGGGTTAGTTCCTAAAGGCTAATAATGCAGTTCAAATAATATGTCTGCAGAAATTGAGAACACAGTAGGCGTGTGCCAGCTAGAGTTTGTGGCCGCCTATTTCGAAGGAGGAATACAGTAGTCCTTATCTGCAGGGGACACTACCCAAGACCCCCTTGGATCTCTGAAACCTCAATCAGAACATGTTTCTGTTCATGTCACAAATTTAATGCCTTTTCCATCTTAACTAAGCATTTATCATGTACTGTGGCTGTAACTTTTAAAGTTTGGGGCAGCAGCAACATTAACATAAACTTCTCTTTCCATTGCCTCAGTTTCACAGATAGAAGATTTGTTCTTGCCATCGGTGCTAGCAACTGATATTTTTTCTTTCTGTATTAAGTTGAGAACGTTCACCTTTTCACCAAAAGGAAGCTTGATGGCTTCTCTTTTGACATGTCTGCATTGCCAGGATCATTGTTCGTGTGCTTTGGGCTAAATGATGGTGACTCAAACCCAAGCACTGCAATATCATGACGGTTCCTCTGAGAACTAAGACAGCTACTGAGTGACTGAGGACAGGTACAGCATGGATTCACTGGACATAGGGAGGCTTATGTCTCAGGCGGGGCAGTGGGAGATTTCATCACACTATTTGGAATAGTGTGCAATTTCAAACTTACGAATTGTTTTGTTTTATTTTATTTATTTATTTATTTAATTTGAGGCCGAGTCTCAAGTTGTCACCCTGGGTAGAGTGCCATGGCGCTACAGCTCACAGCAACCTCAAACTCTTGGGCTTAAGCAATTCTCTTGCCTCATCCTCCCAAGTAGCTGGCACTACAGGTGCCCGCCACAATGCGGCTATTTTTTTGTTGTTGCAGTTGGGTCATTGTTGTTTAGCTGGCCGGGACTGGGTTCAAACTTCGGTGTATGTGGCTGGCACCGTAACCACTGTGCTACAGGCGCTGAGCCATGAATTGTTTTATTTCTAGGATTTTTCATTTGGTATTTTGAACTGCTCTTTAA
>CAUYON010011068.1:0-21175 GCA_963573935.1 Arctocebus calabarensis
AGTTTACGCAAGGGGTTGTCTGCAGTGTGAGGCCACATCAGGGTACGTAACCGGATCTGTTTGTCTAGTCAGGAAAACAAAACCACTGCTAAATACTTCCAAATGAGAAATTTACTACAGAGAACTGTTACAAAAGCACTGGCTCAGTGCCTGTGGCTCAACGGGCTAAGGCGCCGGCCACGTACACCTGAGCTGGCGGGTTTGAATCCAGCCCGGCCTGCCAAACAACAATGACGGTTGCAACCAAAAAATGGTTGGGCGTTGTGGCGGGCGCCTGTAGTCCCAGCTACTTGGGAGGTGGAGGCAAGAGACTCACTTGTGCCCAGGAATTGGAGGTTGCTATAAGCTATGATGCCACGGCATTCTACCCAGGGTAACAGCTTGAGGCTCTGTCTCAAAAAAAAAAAAAAAAAGAAAGAAAATAAATCAACATTGGAACAAGAGTTATGTTTGTAGGTGGTGCCTGTGGCTCATTGAGTAGGGTGCCGGCCCCATATACCGAAGGTGGTGGGTTCAAACCCAGCCTCGGCCAAACTGCAAAACAGAAAAATAGCTGGGCGTTGAGGTGGGCACCTGTAGTCCCAGCTACTCGGGAGGCTGAGGCAAGGGAATCGCCTAAGCCCAGGAGTTGGAGGTTGCTGTGAGCTGTGTGAAGTCACAGCACTCTACCGAGGGTGATAAAGTGAGACTTTGTCTCTACCAAAAAAAAAAAAAAAGAGAGAGAGAGAGTTATGATTGTGTTGGGTGGCACCTGTGGCTCAAAGGAGTAGGGAGCCAGCCCCACCCCATATACTGGAGGTGGTGGGTTCAAACCCAGCCCCAGCCAAAAACTGCAAAAAAAAAAAAAAAAAAGAGTTATGATTGTGTAATGAGACTAAGAGTGATTTCATTCTCTTTTTCTTTCATCTTTTTTTTTTTTTTTTTTTTTAGACAAGGTCTCACTCTTTTGCCCAGGCCAGAGTGCAGGGCATCATTATAACTCACAGCAACCTCAAACTCTCAAACTCCTGTGTTCAAGCAACCCTGCTGCCTTAGTCTCCCAAGTAGCTGGGACTACAGGCACTTGTCATGATGCTTGGTTAATTTTTTCAATTTTTAGCACAGACAAGGTTTCAGTCTTGCTCAGACTGGCCTCAAACTTCTGGGCTCAAGTGATTCTCCCACCTCAGCCTCCCAGAGTGCTAGAATTATAGGCATGAGCCACCACTCTGGCCTGGATTTGTGTTTCATTTATTCAACAAATTGGGGCTTCTATACCAGACCCTACAAGAAAGAGGCACAAGGGGCAGCGCCTGTGGCTCAAAAGAGTAGGGTGCTGGCCCCATATTCAGGAGGTGGCGGGTACAAACCCAGCCCTGGCCAGAAACTGCAAAACAAAAAAGAGACACAGGAGGCTGGGGTTCGGTGGCTCACACCTGTAATCCTAGCACTCTAGGAGGCTGAGGTGGGTGGATCACCAGAGCTCAGGAGTACAAGACCAGCCTGAGCAAGAGCAAGACCCCATCTCTAAAAAAAAAAAAAATAGCCGGGTGTTGTAGCAGGCACCTATAGTCCTAGCTACTCGGGAGGCTGAGGCAAGATATTCACTTGAGCCCCAAAGTTTGAGATTGCTATTATGCCATGGCACTCTACCCAGGGGACCAAAGTGAGACATCTCAAAAAAAAAAAAAAGAAGAGGGAGAGCAAGAAAGAGGCACAGGGGAGGCACCTGTGGCTCATCGAGTAGGGCGCCGGCCCCATATACTGAAGGTGGCGGGTTCAAGCCCAGCCTCTGCCGAACTGCAAAACAGAAAACTAGCCAGGTGTGGTGGGCGCCTGTAGTCCAGCTACTTTGGAGGCTGAAGCAAGAGAATCGCCTAAGCCCAGGAGTTGGAAGTTGCTGTGAGCTGTGTGATGCCACGGGACTCTACCGAGGGGCGAGAAAGTGAGACTCTGTCTCCACAAAAAAAAAAAAAAACAAAAAAAACGGAAAGAGGCACAGGGTAGGGTTTCTACTTTTCAGGAGTTCCCAGGCTGTGCTGGCTGGAGCACAGGGGATAGTGTTCCAATACAGATATATGTTGACAACTGGGAAACCAAAAAGGTTTGTCTACCCTGCAGGAAAGAGAAATGGGAGGGCTGGACAACTGCAGGAGGTGGCCTTTAAGAGGAGCCTGGGGAACTGACGAGGGCAGGGTACAGGCATAGGAGGAGAGAGGTGTCTCAGAGAAGACCCCTCACTGTCCGGGGAGTAATAACATGACCACCCTGACTTGCTGTCAGTTGGAGGAACCTTCAGCCTCTGCTTTCTCTAGCCTGCTTCTTAGACTAGGAGCTCCCAGAGACAGCCATCCTCAAGTCAGGTGGGACCAGAAGTTGTGGGGGAAGAAGATGTGGTCTGTGGTTGATGCAGAACACGCCAACCCTTCTGCCCCTGCCTCTGCACTGGTGATGAGCCTGCCCTCATTCTCTTCCTCTGTGCATTTTGATAGCAGGATGAAGATGGGCTTCCCACAGACACAGCAGAAAATTCCCTCTCAGGGAAGCTCAGAAATGGGTGATGGATGAGGTGTGGTCCTCCACCACAGTTGATAATCTGATCAAAGAGCACCAAATGCTGAAAACCAGAGAGCTGGAAGCCTTGAGACTCTATAGCAAAGTTAGGCACCTTCCTTCTCTGGGCTGACATTGACATTCCTTTTGATGTTTGACTCCACTTAGAAAAGCAATAGAAGAAAGAAGAAATGAATAAGAAATCAGGTCTTGGTGGGTAGTGGGTCATGCCTGTAGTCCTAGCACTCTGGGAGGCTGAGACAGGAGGATCCCTTGAGCGCAGGAGCTTGAGACCAGCCTGAGCAAGAGTGAGATCGTCTCTACTAAAAATAGGAAAATTAGCCTAGCATTGTTCGCAGGCACCTGTAGTCCCAGCTACTCAAGAGCCTGAGGCAGGAGGATTGCTCAGATCCCGGAGTCTGAGGTTGCTGTAAGCTGGGCTGATGCCACAGAGTGCTGGCCTGAGGCAACAGAGAGAGACTTTTGTCTCAGGAAAAAAAAAAAATCAGATCTTGAAAGTTACTGGACAGTGAATCCTCTTTCTTTTTTTCTTGGTTAGTTTACTTGTGTTTGAGTCATTTGATGAGTGAATCTGAAAGGACAAAAAAAGGAACCACAGCAGAGGTACCTCTATCTTTGGCCCCTGTAGCCTGTCGGAACTTCCTCCGGAATCCTCTATCAACTCTAACGTTTAAAAACTAAAAAAATAAAAATGATGGAAACTTATCAGTATATATGTGAAAAATCTTCACATGAAGGCTTACAGAAACTTTATTCATAAACACTAAAACTTGGAAGTAACCAAGATGTCCTGCTGTAGGTGAATGGATGAACAAACTGTGTGGTTCATACACACAATGGAGAACTATTTGGCATCATCAAAAAACCATGGAGCAGACTTAGATGCATAAATAAAAGGAAAGTCAGCTCAAGGAGGGCAGGGATTCTGATTTGTTCACTGGTGAATCTCCAGTGTCTCAAACAGTGTCTGGTCAGAGCAGACCCTCGATAAATATTTGGTGAATTTTTTTTTTTTTTTTGAGACAGAGTCTCATTCTATTTGTTCAGGCTAGAGTGCCGTGGCATCACAGCTCACAGCAACTGCAAACTCTTGGGCTTTGAGTCATCCTGTTGCCTCAGCCTCCCGAGTAAGCTGGAACTATAGGCAGGTGCTACCATGCCTGGTTAGTTTTTCTATTTTTAGTAGAGATGGGGTCTTGCTCTTGCTCAGGCTGGTCTTAAACTCCTGAGCTCAGGCAATACCCCTGCCTCAGCCTCCTAGAGTGTTAGGATTACAGGTGTGAGCCACTCCACCCTGTCAGATATTTGGTGAAGATGGAAACAGGGGCCTCCATCGTGCCCTGAGTCCTGTGAAAGTGCAAGGAAACAAGAGCAGTCTTGGATGATCAGCCAGGATGTGTGTCCCCAAGTCAGTCTGTTCTCTGCCACGTGTGGGCTGTCAACAAAAATGCTTATTCCTAGGCCTCACCCCAGACTGCTTGATCAGGATGCATGTCCCTAGCTAGGAGGTAATGTGCATTTTCAAATCAGCATCCCACATGATTCCTGTATCAGCTGAAGCTGAGAATCTCTTGGGATACTTACCAAAAATGCAGAATCTTGTAGACCTATGGAGGTGCAGGGGTTGGACACCTTATAGGTCAGTCCCTTCTTTTTTTTTTTTTTTTTTTGAGGTCAGTCCCTTTTTTTGTGCAGATGGAGCTCAGAGAGGGAAAGTGACTTTCCAAAGACACAAGGTAACTTGCCTTCAGACTTTCAGGCCTCTTAAAGGCAAATGACCAACTGGGACAGTAAAAGACTCGACCTCAGAAGCGTCAGCTCAAGCAGCTGTTAAACACCAACTCTATTTGGCTCAGGCCAAGGAGATATTTACTCCTTCCGAGGAGGTGGGGGAAGTCCAAAAGAGCTTTTAATAGGTCTCTTTAGGGTAAATGTTGATGAGGTCACAGAAGGATTCACTTCCCCAAGCTGACGGGAACTGTTATTTTCTGGTTTGTCTTCTCACATGAAATAATTTACTAAACATATTTCATTTAAAATGAAATGATCAGATTTCCAATGTGAAAAACTAGATCCAGGGTGTAAGACCAGAAAAGCTGGCACCCACCACTAACATCATCTCATTTCCACCACCAATTTGCCATCTGACTTTGAGGTATCTCAGGAATATCACCTAGTCCTTCTGGGTCCCAGCCCAACTAAATGATCTCTGCAAATCCTTCCAGTTCTGCTGATTGTGGTCCCCTAAATGTAACTCACTCAACAATTAGCTTGTAGCAAAAGTCTGTCCCAGCTTTTCTGCTGAATGACCGACCATTAGGGAGGCCTACTCTAAAATGTGGGCTTGTTCTAGACCAGGAAAATGAAGCAAAGCCAAGAAGCTCTTTACCTGAAGCAATTATCTGGCAAGAGTCCACCAATCCTTCAAGAGAGCTGATCTGGAAAACAGAAATGGAGCTCAAAGGCTGGGTTTTCAGATGGAATTATGGCAACCTCTAAGCAAGGACACAGAGCAAGTGAGGGAAGAGAAAGGCAGCCCTGACACTTTCTAGAAGGCCAGAAAGTCAAATTTCTGTTCTAGCTTCTCTCCATTATGAACAATAAAAATAAGTAAAGTTGAGCGGTGCCTGTGGCTCAGTGGGTAGGGCACCAGCCTCATATACCAAACATGGCGGGTTTGAACCTGGCCCGGGTGAAACTGCAATGAAAAAATAGCCAGGTGTTGTGGGGGTGCCTGTAGTCCCAGCTACTCGGGAGGCTGAGGCAAGAGAATCACCTAAGCCCAGGAGTTGGAGGTTGCTGTGAGCTGTGACGTCACAGCGCTCTACCCAGAGCAACAAAGTAAGACTGTCTTTAAAAAAAAAAAAAATTTAAAAAGATACTCAACATTGTAGTTATTAAGTTTTAAAATATGCATACACACACACACATATATATATATATATATATATATATATATATATATATTCTTTTTAGAGACAGAGTCTCACTTCGTCGCCCTTGGTAGAGTGCTATGGCATCACAGCTCACAGCAACCTCCAGTTCTTGGGCTTAGGCGATTCTCAGCCTCAGCCTCAGCCTCCCAAGTAGCTGGGACCACAAGCACCTGCCACAATGCCCAGCTACATTTTGTTGCAGTTTGGCTGGGGCCAGGTTTGAACCCTCCACCCTCAGTATATGGGACTGGTGTCCTACTCACTCAGCCACAGGCGCTGCCCATTTGAAAAATATTTTTGGGGGCTCGGCACCTGTAGCTCAATGGGCTAATGCGCCAGCCACGTACACCTCAGCTGGCTGGTTCAAATCCAGCCCGGGCCCGCCAATCAACAATGACGGCTACAACCAAAAAATGGCCAGGTGTTGTGGTGGGTGCCTTTAGTCCCAGCTACTTGAGGAGGTGGAGGCAAGAGACTCGCTTGAGCCCAGGAATTGGAGGTTGCTGTGACCTGTGATGCTGTGGCACTCTATCCAGGGTGACAGCTTGAGGCTCTGTCTCAAAAAAAAAAAAAGAAAAGAAAAGAAAAATATTTTTTGGCCAGACATGGTAGCTCACATCTGTAATCCTAGCACTCTGGGAGGCTGAGATGTGTGGATTGCTTGAACTCAGTAGTTTGGGACCAGTCTTAGCAAGAGAGAGACCCCACCTCAACTAAAAACAGAAAAACTAGCTGGGTATAATGGCAGCCACCTGTAATCCCAGCTACTTGGGAGGGTGAGGCAAGAGGATCTCTTGAGCCTAAGAGTTTGAGATTGCTGTGAAGTATGATGATGCCATGGTACTCTACCCCGGCCAAAGAATGAGACCCTGTCTAAAAGAAAAAAAGATGAGGGTCTTGATGCGGCACCTATGGCTCAAAGGAGTAGGGCGCCAGCCCCATATACCAGAGGTGGCGAGTTCAAACCCAGCCCCAGCCAAAAACTGTAAAAAAAAAAAAAAAAAGATGAAGGTCTGGTTACGTTGCTCAGGCTGGTCTGCAACTCCTAGCCTTAAGTGATCCTCCTCCTTTGGCCTTGCAAAATGCTGGGATTATAGGCATGAACCACTGTGCCTGGTCTAGTATCTTTTTTTTTTGTAGAGACAGTCTCACTTTTTTGCCCTTGGTAGAGTGCCGTGGCGTCACACAGCTCACAGCAACCTTCAACTCCCAGACTTAGGTTATTCTTTTGCCTCAGCCTCCCTAGTAGCTGGGACTACAGGCGCCTGCCACGACACCCGGCTATTTTTCTGTTTTGCAGTTTGGCCGAGGCTGGGTTTGAACCCGCCACCTTCGGTATATGGGGCTGGCGCCATACTCGATGAGCCATAGGCGCCACCCTAGTCTAGTATCTTAATATGGTAAATGCCCTTACCACATGATCCAGCCATCATTCTATACCTGGGTCTGTACTGAAGGGAAATGAACACATATGTCCATACAAGACCATACATAAAGACCCTCATCATAAATAGCAGGGGTTTTTTTTTGGCAACGGAGTTTCACTTTGTCGCCCTCGGTAGAGTGCCATGGCATCACAGCTCACAGCAACATCAACCTCTCTGGTTTAAGAGCGTCTCTTGTAATCGTCATTGTTATTTGGCAGGCCTGAGCTGGGTTCGAACCCACCAGCCTTGGTGTATGTGGCCGGCGCCCTAGCCGCTGAGGAACAGGCCCCAAGACAGCAGCTTTATTTGTTTGTTTTTGTTTTGTTTTTTGTCTGTTTTTGAGACAGAATCTCAAGCTGTTGCTCTGGGTAGAGTGCTGTGGCATCACAGCTCATAGCAACCTCAAACGGCTTCCCGCCGTCTTTTCTAAGTTTGAGTTATCCGGGTTCTGATACCAGGAGGGCTTTGAGGAAAGCAGGTCAAGTTCAGCGAGCCCTATCCTTCCGCCCCGCCTGCAAACTGTCTTCCAAGCCACAGGCCAGACCACAGCGACCTCTAAGGTCGTTTCCAGGCGTCGCTGCCTTCCCGACTCATCGATGACACTTGCGCGCACAGCGGAACTACATCTCCCAGGAGGCTCTGCGCTCCCCAGGGGAGAAGCCCTAGGTATTGGAGAACTACATTACCCAGTAACACTTTGCGAGAGGCGTTGGCTGGACTTTAACCGTACAACCATTGGTCCAGCGTCTGTCGGGAGATGCTCAGTGATTGGCCCAGAAGCCCGTCAGTTTCTAACGAGCACAGTTGGCTTTTGAGGTTAGACTGAGCCTGGAGCGAGAGAAAGCGGAGACCGGGGATTCAGGCCGCACCGGCCGAGCGGTGAGTGACCTCCACCTCTGCCCTTCTTGCTGTCCTCCGGAACCTGCATCCTCCCTCTCCTGGGCGGGCCCCAGAGAGCACACACGCGCTGGTACTCATGTGGGGGCGGGGACTGTACGCACACGTGTCTCACCTTTCCTGAGAAGCATCTTTAGGGACGCCAGAGGCAAAACCCCGCGCACTTCTCTGGGCACCTGAACTCTCAGGCGTCCTCTCGGACTCGGGGAGAAAACACCCACCCTGAGGCACACCTGGACTGCCGTGTACCTGGGAATCTGCAGGTCAGCTGAACCCTTGGACATGTGAGCGCTCATTCGCTGGGGAGCGCCGGGAAGAGCCTGTTAAGCCCTCCGGTCTCTTCTGAAACTGTGCTGGGATACCTGCCGCTGGAGCTGGCTCCTCCTTCGCTCCCAGATGGGCGGGAAACTGACACTGTTCTAAGTGACCTGAGGTTCCCTGCGGAACGCCCGCCCCCTGTTTAAACGGCTTCTCACTGGCCCTATAGAGCAGTTTAGGGTGAAAGGGAGGAGGAAAAGAATCCGTGCTGGGGCGGTGGAGGTTGTTGTGTAGGCAATTTCCTCTTTGTTACTGCAAGTATTTAAGAACTGGGTTAAACCTGAAGTCTCTTCTAAAATCATTTTATGTTTAGTTTTAGTTTGGCTTTTCTTTTTTTGCCATAACAACTTCAAATAATATAGAATTACATAGAGAAAGAGATTCATCTTCCTTCTGCCCTTCCATGGTGACATATCAACTACCTGTTGGTGTGTTGTTACAGACTTTTCTCTATGCTTTATACAACTGTACAGAGCATGTGTAGGTTTTGTTGCTGTTTTTCTTTTACAAAAATGGGATTATACGGGCGACTCCTGTGGCTCAGAGGAGTAGAGTGCAGGTCCCATATTCTGGAGGTGGCAGGTTCAAACCCAGCCCAGGCCAAAAACTGGGGGGAAAAAAAGGGGGGAGGATTATACTAGATATACTGCTCTGAAATTTTTTTTTTTTTTTTAGACAGTATCACCGTGGCAGGCGCCTGTAGTACCAGCTACTTGGGAGGCTGAGGCAAGAGAATCACTTAAGAGCTTGAGGTTGCTGTGAGCTGTGACACCATGGCACTCTATCAAGGGCGACATAATGAGACTGTCTCAAAAACAAACAAGCAAAAAACCCAAAATCTCTTGGGCTCAAGTGATCCTCTTACCTTAGCCTCCCACCCAGAAACACCCAGCTATTTTTAGAGAGGTAGGGGATCTCTTGCTCAGGCTAGTCTCGAACTCCTGAGCTCAAGCAATCCACCTGCTTAGGGCTCCCAGAGTGCTTGGATTATAGAGGTGAGCCACTGTGCCTGGCCTTCGTCTTCTTTTTCTTCTTTTTTTTTTGAGACCGAGTCTTACTTTTTCACCCTCAGTAGAGTGTCATGGTGTCATAGCTCACAGCAACCTCAAACTCTTGGGCTCAATTGATTCTCTTGCCTCAGGCTCACTAGCAGCTGGGACTACAGGCCCGCCACAACACCTGGCTATCATTGAGTATCTTTAAAGCTTTTACTATGTGCTTTGCTGATCTCTGGAGGTCCCGTGGTTAGTTAGGTGACAGGGTTTCTGCCCATTCCTTGTCTCCTTCCTATGAACACAGAGGAGTGTAGTTTGGCAGATGTTGTGAATGCTATAAAAAACATAAGTACATCCCCTCGAAGGGGTGCTCTTGAGCTGAACTGGGGTGGATGACAGGAGCTAGCCTTGGAAGAATGAGTAGGGAGTAGGGCTGCTTTACAGGTGTGGGAATTGTGGGTATAGAGGCAAAGCCCATAGGGACTCTGAAAGCTCACAGTGCTTTCTAGAAACTGTTCAGAAGCATTCAGACCACCCTAGTGGAGTGAGGAAGGGAGAGAATGGTCCAATGTGAGGCTAAAGAGGTCCGTAGGTCTAGGGGCCTAGGAGCCTCATTTCATGGCATGCCAGAGGCCCCATTCTACTGGGGTAGGCCTAAGTGCACAGATGGGGAAGGGAAATGTAAAGGGACCTAGGGGTCACTGGGCTCTCTCTTCCTTTGGATAACATGGGCTCGCTAGAGAATGCCAAGCCCGATCTTCAGGAGGTTACAGCTGACACTTTACCTCAGGCAGGGGTTTGCCATAAATTTGCCAGAGGAGGCTAGGGCGCCAGCCACGTACACCAGAGCTGGTAGATTCGAACCCAGCCCAGGTCTGCCAAACAACAAAGACAACTGCAACCAAAAAATAGCCGGGCATGGGATAGTCCTAGCTACTTGGGAGGCTGAGGCAAGAGAATCGCTTAAGCCCAAGAGTTCGAGGTTGCTGTGAATTGTGACACCACTGCACTCTACCCAGGGCAACAGCTTAAGACTCTGTCTCAAAAAAAAAAAAAAAAAAGGCTTGGCGCCTGTGGCTCAACAGGCTAAGGCGCCAGCCACGTACACCTGAGCTGGCGGGTTCGAATCCAGCCCCAGGACCCGCCAAACAACAATGACGGCTGCAACCAAAAAATGGCCGGGCGTTGTGGTGGGCGCCTGTAGTCCCAGTTACTTGGGAGGCAGAGGCAAGAGACTCGCTTGAGCCCAGGAATTGGAGGTTGCTATGAGCTGTGATGCCATGGCACTCTATCCAGGGTGACAGCTTGAGGCTCTGTCTCAAAAAAAAAAAAAATGCTGTTGGTCCTGAATTTGAAGAAAGTGGACAACAATGGTTAAATGTAAGTGCATATAACCAAATGCCCTTTCATCCCTTCTTAAAGAATGAAGAAGAGAGAAGAAAGGAATTTCAAACATTCATCCCAGCCACAACTCAGGATTCAGTACAACCTTAACTGGGAAGAATATATTGTTTAAACACTTTTAAAGCACCAGTGAATGAGTGATTCTAGAGGCCTGGGAATTGTGTGCAGAGCTTGCTTTGATGATGCTATGTTAAGAAAAGTTGTGCAGACTGTGTACCTGAAGGGTCCCGCTCATCAGCCCTGAAAACGAACTGAAAGGAGATGGAGTTGAGAAATTTGTTATCTTGGCAGTTGGTTTTAATTTTTTTTTTTTTTTTTTGAGACAGAGTCTCATGTCACCCTTGGTAGAGAGCTGTGGCATCACAGCTCACAGCAACTCAAACTCTTGGGCTTAAGCAATTATCTTGCCTCAACCTCCCGAGTAGCTAGGACTACAGGCGCCTATCACAACACCCAACTATTGTTTGGTTGCAGTTGTCATTGTTGTTTGGCAGCCTGGGCTGGGCTTGAACCTACCAGCCTCAGTGTATGTGGTTGGCGCCTTACTCACTGAGCTACGGGCGTTGAGCCTGATTTTTTTCTTTTTTTAATCACTGCAGAATTTAGTTAGAATATTAAAACATCCTGATTGGGCTATTTTTTTCTTCAGTTTCTGTAAGATATGAATTGAGATAAAAATGGCTCTTTGAAAATTAGATACTGTCTGTATTATAAATGCTTAGTCACATTCATGCCAAAGGGTTCATTTCTTGAAATGGTTCTTTCACAACACAGAATCAAGATGGAATGCAAGGAACCTTTTTGTTACAATGGAAATAACTTGTTTGTGTGTGTTCCAACCTGTATAGGAGTGGGGAAAGAGGATGACAAGGGATAAGAATTGATCTTTGAATCAACTTTGAGTCTGAGTTAACAGAAAGCTTTAAGAGTGCTCATGAAATTTGATGCATTTGCTATGGCATATTTAAATGTTGTTCAAGAGATCAAGCAAGACCCTGCAAAGACCCTTCATGCTGCTGTTGTTTTGCGTAGGTTATGGTAACAGGTCATCAGCAAAGATCCATTTCAATTTTGGAAAAACAACCCAGAGAAGCCATTCCCTATTCCCACGCCGATCTTTATACTTTTGTTACCAATTGGCCATTACCAAATCTTCCATATATATATGAATGTATATGTATATGTATATATAATATATATGTGTACATATATATTTGATTTTACAGTGGTAGTTGAGAAATGTAGGCTCTTAGTCATTTTTAGCTGTTATTGTGGAAGACCTCAAATATAAGATGCCCTTGAATATGTGGTTTTTATGATGTGCCATGTTACTCTCAATGGTGATTTTAATTGCAATATTTTACATTGATGAGAATGACAAGTAAACATGAAGTTGGTGTCATATAAGTTTTGCTTGTTCTACAGTTTCTTCAATTATTACCCAGGTGTCATCTTAGAGAAGTCAGAGTTAAATCACAATCTATCATATTTTATTTTAAAATGTAAATCTACATTATAAATGGGCATTAACATTCTAAATCATTTTCTTTGGAGAATGTTAGCAACATAGCTATGTTCAACTAAGGAGATGCTAAGCACACACATATTTCAAGAGCCTTGGAACAGAATTACAGGAGAACTCTCTCTATGTATGTATATTTTATTAAACACCTATTTGCACTATCAGTATTGCACTAACGTGGAATTTGAAAGACTATATTGCTGATACTATACTACGTATGTCTGCATATCATTCCTGATTAGATTATTTTAAGGACCATCTAAAGATCTAAGGTTTGAAAACAATTTGATTTGAAAATATATACTTGTCTTGGGCGGCGCCTGTGGCTCAGTGGGTAGGGTGTTGGCCCCATATACCGAGGGGGGTGGGTTCCAACCGGCCCTGGCCAAACTGCAACAAAAAATAGCCGGGCGTTGTGGCGGGCCCCTGTAGTCCCAGCCACTCGAGAGGCTGAGGCAAGAGAATCGTCTAAGTCCAAGGAGTTGGAGGTTGATGTGAACTGTGTGATGCCACAGCACTCTACCGAAGGTGATAAAGTAAGGCTCCATCTCTACAAAAAAAAAAAAAGAAAGAAAGAAAGAAAAGAAAATATATAGTTGTCTTAAAGGAATTGTTGTCATACATGAAGTTGCTCAGAACTGTCTTTATTCTTTTGGTCAACGTTAATTTCTAAATACTTGCAAATTCATCTAAATAATACATTTACAAAGTCATTTTACATGCAGTAAACAAGGGCTACAACAATATTGTTTTCCAAATACTATCACTTTTTTTTCAGTTATGTACTTGGTGTTAGAGAGTCAAAATGATCTTTCTGCTTCGCATCTCTTAAATCATACCTGCAAGAAAAGCAGGATTATTAACATTTACAGTACTTTAATACTTGTATAAATTATGCAGAAATTTTCAATAAAGTGTAATTTATTTTATAAGCTAATAGGACTGAAAGGGTCCAGGTTTTGAGCATGCATTAGTATACTTGAAAATGCTGAGACATGTTGATAATCTTTATTACTGAAGATGTGAATGATTAATGTACCTTCTCTGTTTGTACTTTGTGATCCAATGGGAATTCAGTAATGATATTCTGTCATGTCAAACTGGGAACATAAATTTGTACTATACAGTCCTCATATACTATATGCAGTATGCAATATATGTATATATACTTGTTAATAAAACCATCAGAATATTAAAAAAAATTGGAATCTTGGAAAACTTAAATTCTGTACTATAAGTTTGATAGCCTCTCTATGCATAAGGACTTCTTCTTATGAAATCCATGGACTATTAATGAAAGTGACTTTTTTTTTTTGAGTCTCACTTTATGGCCCTTGATAGAGTGCTGTGGCGTCACACAACTCACAGCAACCTCCAACTCCTGGGCTTAGGCGATACTCTTGCCTCAGCCTCCCGAATAGCTGGGACTAGAGGCACTCGCCACAACGCCCGGCTATTTTTCTGTTTTGCAGTTCGGCGAGGTCGGGTGTGAACCCGTCACCTTCGGTATATGGGGCCGGCGCCCTACCGGATGAGCCACAGGCGCTGCCCAAAAGTGACTTTTTTGATATTGTACAATGATCTTTAAAGCTTAGTGAACCAACATTTTCTAATGATGAATGCATGATTTTACAAAATTATATGTGGATAAAAGATTCATTCGAGGTGCATGATAACCAACATATTTTAGTGTAGCTGGACATGAAATATTCATTAATCTAATTCCAGTTTCCAAATTTCAACTGTTCTTTAAGAAACTACCACTTAGGAAATTTTAATATAGTATCAAAAAATATTCACAATTATCTAAAAGGCTATTAAAATTCTCCTCCCTTTTCAAACTACATATCTTTATGAGGCCAGATTTTCTCCACAGACTGTAAACGAAACAACCTATCGTAATAGATGGAATGCAGAAGCAAATAGAGGATCCAGCTCTCTTCTGAGCCAGGCCTGGAAGAGATTTGCAGAAATGTACAACAATGCCACTCTTCTCATCAAATTTGTTTTTGTTTTCAGAAATACGATAAATAAAATTATTTAAATAAAAATGTTATTTATGTTAACAACTAATGGGCTTATTTTTATTTTTAAGTAGATGAATGAATATTTCAAAGATTTCTTAGTTTTAATTTCTTTCTTTTCTTTTTTTTTTAGACATAGTCTTACTTTGCCACCCTTGGTAGAATGCCATAGCATCATAGCTCATAGCAACCTCAAACTCTTGGGCTCAGGCTTGGCACCTGTGGCTAAAGCAGCTAGGTTGCCAGCCACATACACCAGAGCTGGTGGGTTCAAATCCAGCCTGGGCCTGCCAAACAACGACAACTACAACCAAAAAGTAGCCAGCCGTTGTGGTGGGGGCCTATAGTCCCAGCTACTTGGGAAGCTGAGGCAAGAGAATCACTTGTGCCCAAGAGTTGGAGGTTGCTGTGAGCTGTGATGCCACAGCTCTCTACCCAGGGCAACGGCTTGAGTCTCTGTCTCAAACCAACAAACAAACAAACAACCCCCCCCAAAAAAAACTCTTGGGCTCAAGTGATCCTCTTGCCTCAGCCTTCTATGTAGCTAGGACTATAGGTGGCCCCCCCAATAAGGCCTAGCTATTTTTAGAGACGGGGTCTCACTCTGGCTCAGGCTAGTCTTGAAATCCTGAGCTCAAGCAATCCACTGCCTTGGCCTCCCAGAGTGCTAGGATTACAGGGGTGAGCCACTGCTTTTGGCTTAGTTTTATTTTTTTTTGAGACAGAGCCTCAAGCTGTCACCCTAGATAGAGTGCTGTGGCATCACAGCTCACAGCAACCTCCAATTCCTGGGCTCAAGCAAGTCTCCTCCCTCAGCCTCCCAAGTAGCTGGGACTAAAGGCACCCGCCACAATGCCCGGTCATTTTTTGGTTACAGCCGTCATTGTTGTTTGGTGGGCCCAGTCTGGATACGAACCTGCCAGCTCAGGTGTATGTGGCTGGCGCCTTAGCTGCTTGAGCCACAGGCGCCGAACCATTATTTATTTATTTATTTATTTGAGACAGAGTCTTGCTTTGCTGCCCACGGTGGCATCACAGCTCACAACAACCTCCAACTCCTGGGCTTAGGGGATTCTCTTGCTTCAGCCTCCCGAGTAGCTGGGACCACAGGTGCTCACCAGAACACCCGGCTATTTTTTTGTTGCAGTTTGGCTGGGGTCAGGTTTAAACCACCACCGTCAGTATATGGGGCTGGTGCCCTACCCACTGAGTCACAGACGCCATCGCTGGCTCTTAGTTTTAATTTCAATTGCATTAAATGTTGATTAAATAACCTATAGAAACAAAAGTGGTTCTACAACTTGCTATTTCTATATCTTTGTGTAAGTTATTTAGTCTCTGAGATTCTTTTTTCTTCTTTATTATAAGCTTAATGAGAATAGTGTCTCTATTTGTCTTGTTTTCTGCTTTATGCCTAATTATGCATATATAGCAATGAGTAAGAGACACAGAATCTCTGTTCTCATGGGTCTATTCTATCTTTTCTATTCTGTTCTATTCTTTTAAGATAGTCTCAACTCTTTCACCCTGGACAGGGTACTGTAGAGGCATCATAACACACAGCAACCTCTTTTTGGCTGAAGAGATCCTCTTGCCTCAGCCTCCCAGTTGCTGGGACTATAGGTGTCCCCCCATGATGCCCGGCTCATTTTTCTATTTTTAGTAGAGACAGGGTCTCACTCTTGTTCACACTGGTCTTGAACTTGTGAGCTCAAGCAATCCACTTGCCTCTGCCTGTCAGAGGGCTAGGATTACAGGCGTGAACCACCGCTTCTGGCCTCTCAGGGGTTTACATGTCAAAAGGAGCTTTTAAGTTTCTTGAGATTTGGGTTAAACTTGACTCAGATACCCAGTTTCTTAGCTTGTGGAAGTGAGAAGCCCACTCAAGAGTTCTAAAAGTTCCTGGAATGATGATGTTCTTATGATCTCATCTGCTTTCTAGACTCATGTTCCTATGTTTTGCCTTTTTATTTACCATGGCAGGCAGATGGTAAATAAAAAGACAATACATATAGGAAAATTAAATGTTGCCTTTTTTTTTTTTTTCCTGGAGACAGAGTCTCACTCGGTTGCCCTGGGTAGACTGCAGAGGTATTATCACAGCTTGTTGCAACCTCAAACTCCTAGGCCCTGGTGATCCTCATGTCTCAGCCCCTCATATAGCTGAGACCTCATGCCTGCTCCACCACCTCTGGCTAGTTTCTCTATTTTTTTGTAGAGATGGGGGGGTCTCAGTTGTGCTTGGACTGAACACCTTGAGCTCAACTGATTCTTCAGCCTCATCCTCCCATAGTGCTAGGATTATAGGTGTGAGCCAATGTGCTGGGCCAGATTCAGCTTTTTCTTGAACTCCTTGAGCTCAACTGATTCTTCAGCCTCATCCTCCCATAGTGCTAGGATTATAGGTGTGAGCCAATGTGCTGGGCCAGATTCAGCTTTTTCTCACATTACCACCAAAATATCTCTCACCGACCAAGAACTTGGTGGGTAGGTAAGGGAGATGTCCCTGAAGAAGTGGGAAGGGTCATAGTACCCAACGTAGAATAAGTGGTTCTGTATCCACAGAAGCCACTTTGCTTTCAAACTTCTCTTCAGCTACCTAGTCCTTGGGTTCTTGCTTGGATTTTTTTCACACCAGCAGCCAATATCTCACCTGTTTGGCTTTTTTTTTCCCAGACAGTGGCGATAATCCCATCTTCCACCTCTTGGATAATTCATGAGAATTTAAAGTTATTTCCCTTTATAATTTAGAGTAGTTCAGCTTTTTTTAGTTCCCATTCCCAAATCTTAAATCAAATTAGCTCTGAAAGAATACAGTTTTAGAGGAAGTTTGTGATTCTTGCATACAAATAAAATAATCTGTATATGTTTCTGTCCCCTAGGATGATGCTCAAATCAGTGCTGAGATGATGAATGACGAGAGTAAAAAATGTCGGGACTGTGTCCCAAGGGCCTAGTTCAGTACGTGGCACAGAGGTGCATGCAGTAAATACTTGTAGAAGAGAACTATTGAACTGAATCTTTGATAAATGACCAGTAGTTTAGTATTTTATAGTGCTGACATAGGGCAGAAAATGATGAAGCCTGTTTTCCTCAATTCTTATGATCTCATCTGCTTTCTAGACTCACGTTCCTATGTATTTTGCCATTTTATTTACTATGGCGGGCATGGTAGCACTTGTTATAAAACTAAGAAGTATCATTGTATATTTTGGCTATTTAAAAGTATGGTTTGGGTAATGACTGTAATGAAAAATTGGTGATTGATTTTTTTCTGAAATTAATAACAGGATTAAAAAATCAAAATGAGGAATGAACCAGCGCAGAAATGAGCAGAGATTAAGAAAGAAAATTAACATTCCTTATCAGCCTAAAAAGCAATTTTAGGCTCAGCGCCTGGAGCTTAAGCAGCTAAGGCGCCAGCCACATACACCTGAGCTGGAGGGTTTGAATCCAGCCCGGGCCTGCACAAACACAATGACGGCTGCAATTCAAAAATAGCCGGGCTTTGTGGTCGGCGCCTGTAGTCCCAGCTACTTGGGAGGCAGAGGCAGGAGACTCACTTGAGCCCAGGAATTGGAGGTTGCTGTGAGCTGTGATGCCACAGCAATCTACCCAGGGCGACAGCTTGAGACTCTGTCTCAAAATAAATAAATAAATAAAAATAAAAAATTAGAAGAAAGACCCTGTTTCTACTAAAAACAGGAAAATTAGCCAGGCCTGGTGGCTGAGGTATGTAGTCCCAGCTACTTTGGAGGCTGAGGCAAGAACATCCCTTGAGTCCAGGAGTTGGAGGTTGCTGTGAGCTGTGACGCCACCGCACTCTACCCAGGGCGACAGCTTGAGGCTCTGTCTCAAAAAATAAAACAAAAATAAATAAATAAAATATAAAAAGCAACTTTAAAACGGCGATCTCTTCATTTCCTCGGTGCAGACAAGACGTCCCCATTTCACAGGTGTGGAAGTTGAGCTGACAGGTTTGCTAACAGTGCCCGTGGAGAGAGGGGACCAGAACCGAATTCTCCGACATCCAGGTCAGGCTGCTGCACTAGAAGGCTACACGCATCTCTCCTGATAAAGAGCTGTAAAAATAAGATAAACGACAATAAAAGTCACGTTCAGGGAGCAGACACAAGCTCACCAGAACCTTTACGATCGATTACCGCGGAGAGCGACTACGGAGCTCCGAGACGGTCGATCGCCGCCGAGCGCTCTGCGTGCGCGTGCCCGAGACGGCGGTGGTCCCTGCGCGCGGCCGGCGACGCCGCCGTAACGCCGTCGCCATAGCGACCGCCCCTGGCAACCGCGAAGCTCCGCATTGTGGCGGGCGGGCCCCGGCTCTGGGCAGCGCCACGCTCTTCCCTCCGCTTCTCCCCCGACTGGTTTCTTCTTCCCTCCCTCCCTCCCTCCCTCCCTCCTCGCTCTCCTTCCCCCATCATGGCCGGCGGGGCCGCCGACGTTCGGAAGCTCTTCATCTTCACGACGACGCAGAATTACTTCGGGCTTGTGTCGGAACCCTGGGACCAGCCCCTGCTCTACAACTGTCTGGAAATCAACAACTTCCTGGACGACGGCAATCAGATGCTGCTCCGGGTGCAGCGGTCCGACGTTGGCATCTCCTTTTCCAACACGGTGCGTACGGTTCCTCGCAGCCCCGTCTGGTCTCCGCGCGCGCCCCCCGGCCCAGCCAGAGGGAAGTGGGGTCCCTGTCCGGTCTCACCCACGGACCTTTGCCCGGAGCCCGAGGCTGTCTGCACCTCCCTGCGGGGGCCGGAGGGGGCGGAGGGGCGCGTCGTGCGCTGGGAGGCCGAGGTGGGTGTTTGCCTGAGAAGTTCAAGACCAGCCGGAGCCAGAGTGGGTCCCCGTCTCTACAGAATAGCCGGGCGCTGTGCGGCGCCTGTAGGCCCTGCCAGGAGGCTGGGGCAGGAGGATCGCTGGAGCCCAAGAATTGGAGGTTGCTGTGACTTATGACGCCACGGCACTCTACCTAGGGAACTGAGTAAGACGCTGTCTCAAAAAAGAAAAAAAAATTTTGGTTTTTAACTCTTTTCCCTTTTGTGCTTCTTTGAGATAAATCTTAGTATATCTTTTTTTGGCGGTTATATACTGATTTTGATATTGCCCGGGGGAAGATTAGTTAGGAAATTCAAATCTTTGGAAAACGTTACATTTCAAATGTACTTTGAATACGTTTTTGGTGTGCAACATGTAATATACTGATTTTTTCCCATTATGTTGCTTCCTCCACTGGCAGGCTTGCTTAAAAATGGTTGCATTTGCAGTCAGAACATATGTATACACTTGTGTGTTTTATATGTGTGTGTATTTATGTATCTCAAAGTAAAACATGAAAAAAAAAATTACCGGACACATTATAGGGGCTCAGTAAATGGCTGAAAGTTAGCAAATCATGAGCATATTTTCAGCCTCTTCCTCTTGTGTTCACCTGTATTCGTAGGTCTGGTAGAGTATTTGGCACTCAGCCTGTGTTCAGTACACTTTTGTAGGATGATTGAATCATTCACCTCTTTCACTATAAATCTGTATTGTTGGGTTTAATTCAGTTCTATTTATTTGTTAATTTTGAACCCATTGTATGCAAGGCATTTTGCCACGTTTAGTGAGTTTACACAGATTTTTTTTAAAAAGTGAATAATTATAGCAAACATTTATTTTCACTTTACAGTCTGTCTTGCACTTTTTTGGATGTAAGATTATTAGTGCATTTAATACCCACAACAATACTATAAGACAGGTTTTCATTCCTATTTTATCGCTGAGGAAATTAAGGCACAAACGTTACATTTTAAGTATTACCTATTTTCTTTTTCTAATGGTTGTAATCCAGGATAGGGCCTCCTGCTTTCTACCTTCTATAGCCAAACTCCAGTGGCCTAGGAGGACATATCATATCCTCAACAAATTATAAAATCAGGACACAGTGTTGTAAATGTAACTAAAAATTCAGAAAGAGTTCAGTGAAAAAATGGGGAAGGGTTTAGATGTGTGAAAATGTTGTCTTGGGTATTAAAAGTTAAAATTATAACTTTTTTCTTGTTTTAAGTTAAAAGACATTAGTAGAGTCCAACAATGTATCTGTTATTTTTAGTCACATAGGACACTATAGGTTTTTAGTCATACTTGAAAATATTTTGTATTGCCTTAAAGTGTACTTTAGATCTCTGAGAGTCAGCATAATTTAGTAATGAGTCAACAAATATTTATTGAGTACCTACTGTGGGTATCACATTGTCCTGGGTTCTGGGGATAAAGTCATGAGCACAGAGTTCATGTCTTAAAGGAGTAATAGTGGAGTGGACAAAGATAGGTTAAAAACAAGGCACAGATATGCAATGTAACGAAATTTGGGGTATCGTTAAATGCTGTTAAAATAAAAATAGACTAGGCCCAGTGGCTCATGCCTGTAATCATAATTATACTTTGGGAGGCAAGGGTGGAAGAACTGCTTGAAGCCAAGGATTTGGGACCAGCCTAAGCAACATAGTGAAATCTTGTCTCTGCAAAAAAGTTGCAGTGAGCTATGATTATCCCATTGTACTCTAGCCCAGGCAACAGAGCAAGAAATACTCTGTTGGGAAAAAAAAATAAAGAAACGAAAATAATGTTATAGTATAGGACGGGGTTGGGTTGGGAACTACATTAAAATAGAGTGGGAGAGAATACCTCTCTGGATTAGTGACCTTTGACGTGAGATTTAAATGATGTGTAGGCAGGGGGGTGCCTGTGGCTCAGTGGGTAAGGCACCTGCCCATATACTGAGGGTGATGGGTTCCAAAACTGTAGCCCCCCGCCAAACTGCAACAAAAAAATAGCCAGGCGTTGTGGCGGGCGCCTGTAGTCCCAGCTACTCGGAGGCTGAGGCAAGAGAATCACCTAAGCCCAGGAGTTGGAGGTTGCTGTGAGCTGTGATGCTACAGCCCTCTATTGAGGGCGATAGAGTGAGACTCTGTCTCAAAAATAAATAAATAAATAAATAAATAAAATAAATGATGTGTCGGCAGACATAAAATAAGGGGAATGGTGTCCTAAGCAAAAGAAACTATTAAGTACCAAAGTTTTGAGCTGAATCTCAGCTTGT
>CAUYON010011069.1:0-34980 GCA_963573935.1 Arctocebus calabarensis
TTTTTTTGAGGTGAAATTTAAGTTTTTGTGTGAGTAGTACTATTATACCTATCTTGAGTGTCTTGCTTGTACTGCATCACATTATACCTTTGTTTAATTCTTAATAAACTATTCACTTGTAAAAAAAAATAATAAATACCCCCATGTAGACCTCCAAAAAAATAATAGCATTTGAGAAGAAGGAGAAGACCCTATGGTGGTCTGGTCTGGCAAGGTTGGATGGGGTGGGTAGATGAGGTGGGGCTTGCAAGTTGGAAGAATCTGGAAAGGACAGGCAGTGAAGAGGACAGTATTATGATGGAAAAGGAGAGAACTTCCCCTTTCCTTCTTGACAAGTAAAGAGTTTGGAAGTCATCACTCATACTTATATGACAAGAAAAAGCTAGGCAAAATTGAAAATCATCAATTTATTTGGTGTTTGCCAGAGATCTGAGGCCATAGGACAAATCAATACCTCCAAATGTGGATAGACAGAACATTCAAACAGATACAGCAACCAAAGATTTACTTATCAGAGAAGAAGATATTGGAGCCATACTGGTAGGAACAATAAATGAATGAGTTGTTGAAAGTTGAGTGTGTATCAGAGTGAGAGGAAGAGATCTCTATGGACCACCGTCTTAGGGAACCCTATGCTTTCATAGCATTCTCACTAGTAACCCCACCATACTCTTACAAGGAAAGATCCCCTCATGGATTTGGCAGGGAATGGGGACAGGAAAGAGTAATCATTGTGAAACGTGCCCATAGCAAAGACTTATTGCCTGGAAGAAGGGATTTTATTGGAGCATAATATTGACTCTTTATGCTAGTTGGGCAAGAAGAATTTCCTTCCAGCCTTTCTATCTTACCCAAGGGAAGAAGCCCCCCCCCCAACAAAGTCAAGAGGAAACAGAACCTACAGGAAATAGATTTGTAAGAGTGTAGTTAGGGAAAGGTTCACAGGGATGGGAGAAAAGGTATACTATGGGAAAAGAATCAGAAACTCTTATGAGGTACATGGCGCCAACACACAGGCCCTCCAAAAGACTAAGCCTTAATGGAAAGATTAGAGACTGCTCCTCTCATCCTCCACACCTTGACATCACCCCAACAGGGGCTCAGTATAGTATAATAGCAGTGGGTTAGAGTGGAAAGAGCAGCAAGACACAGTGTCTTTCTAAGGAGCAATATATAGGGAAATCCCTAAGAAAAGAGAGAAGACAAAAACAAGAATATGAGTGGAATTCAAAACCCCTGGTATCTGTAACTATAACAAACATTAAAAACAGTAAACCTATTCAGATTAACATAAATCTTCACACTATAGAACTACTTACCTTAGTTCCTATTATCCAATAAATCATTTTCAACTTTCAACAAAAAAATTACAAGGCATGCCAAAAACACAGTTTGAAGAGATAAAGCAATCATCAGCACAGGCTCGGATATGACACAGATGTTGGAAGTAGTAGATAGAGAAATTGAGATAATTATGATTAATATGTAAATGGATCTAGTGCAAAAATAGGCAAACAGCAAGAATAGATGAGCAATGTAAGCAGAGAAATGGAAACTCTGGGGAAGAATCAAAAGCAAATCTTAGAAAGAATCGAAAGCAAATCTTAGAAATCAAATACAGAGTAACAGGAATGAAGAGTTACAAAAGATGGCTGAGCAAAGAATGAGTAAACTTGAAGAGAGGTTAACAATACTTCCTAAACTGAAATACAAAGTGAAACAACAAAAACAGAACAGAACATTCAAGAACTGTGGCATGATATCAAAAGTATAACATATGGGTGGTGCCTGTACATAGGAGTAGGGTGCCAGCCCCATATACCAGAGGTGGCGGGTTCAAATCCAGCCCCAACCAAAAAACTAAACTAAACAAAAAAAAAGTGTAACATATGCAAAATTAAAATACCAGAAAGAAAAAGAAATATTTGAAATAATAAAGACTGTAACTTTACAAAATTAATGAAAGATACTAAACCAAACCATGGAGTTAGTAAGCCCTGAGAATATCATATTCAAATTTCCCTTCTCCCAAAAGAGGGAAAATCACTTTGTTTATGGAGAAACAAGGATAAAAAATAATAGTGACTTTTTGCTAGAAACCATGTAAACAAAAAGAAATTGGAATGAAAAATTTTAAGTATTGAAAGAAAAAAGAAAATCTCCCATCAAGATAAAATTCTATATCCAATTAAATTATCCTTTGAAAGTGAAGGTGAAGGAATCATTACTACTAATATAATAGTTATTAAAAGTATAATAAAGGAATACTATTATAATATTAAACCCTATGCCCACAAATTTGATAATTTAGATGAAATGATCCAATTCTTTTGTCTTACTGTGTTGTGCTGTTTTCACAGAATATATAAGACTTGGTAACTTATAAAGAATAGGAATTTGTTCTCATAGTTCTGGTGGCTAGAAAGTCCAATATTAAGGCACAGGCATCTGTTAAGTACCTTTTTGCTGCCTCTGCACATAAATGTAAAAAATGGAAGGGCCAAAAGGGGGTGAATGCTGTGTCCTCACATGGCAGGAGAATAGAAGAGAGAAGAACCAACTTGCACCAGTCCCTTTTATACTGGCTTTAATCCATTCACATATTCAGCTATACAATACTGGAAATACACAAATTATCAAAACACATACATGAAGGAATAGATAATTTAAATAGGCCTACATCTATTAAGGAGATTGACTCAATAATTATAACTTTCCAAAAAGGAAAGCACCAAGCCTAGATGATTTCACTGGTGAATACTATGATACATGTAAGGGAGAAATGATGCCAATTCCTCACAATCTTTTCTAGAAAATAGAATCAGAGGGAACAATTTCTAACTCATTTTATGAGTCAAGAATTACTCTAATACCAAAATGAGATAAAGAGATTATAAAAAGAAAAAAATCACAAATCAATATTTCTCATGGATATTGATAAAAAAGTACTCATCAAAATATTAGCAAATTGAATCAAATAATGCATAAAAGTAATTATATAGCATGACCAAGTGGGATTTATTCTGGGTATGCAAAGCTGATTTGACATTCATAAATCAATCATTAAAACCACATCAACAGGTCAAAGAAGAACATCATAAAATCACATTGACATATTCAGAAGAAGCATCTGACAAATTTAGTGCCATTCATAATAAAAACCTTCAGCAATTTAGGAATAGAAAGGAACTTCCTCAACTTGATAACAGACATCTACAGAAATTCTGCAACTAACATCATTCTTTGTTTTGTTAGTAGTTGTATTGGACTATATTCTGTATGATCAATACATCTCTGTAATTTCCCAAAGAAATGTTGTCATTATTTTCTAAATGTAAAAAAACCCCTATTTTTTAAATTTCAGATTAATATGGGGGTGTGTACAATTAAATTATATGGTTTGCTTTTATAAGGTGAAAGTCTGAGTTGTAGGAGTGCCCTTCATCCAGGAATTGTGCAATATACCCATGCAATGCACCTGTTGGATAGGAGTTTGCCCAACCTCTTCTCTACTCCTCCCTTCTTGAATTTCATTGAGGTTTTCTCTCATGTGAGCATGTGGGAATTAATCTACTAGTTCTAGTTTAGTACTGAGTACATGTAACAGTATTCTTCATAGGGAGAAACTGGGCTCTTTCCCCGTAGCTGTCCTTTCTCACTACTTCTATTCAATATCATACTAAAAGTCCTACCAGTGCAATAAGACAAGAAAAGGAAATAAAAGGTATACAGATTAAGAAGAACGACATTAGAATTTGTTTGTAGATGACATGACTGTCTATATTGAACATTCAAAAGACTAAATCAAAACAAGTCTTGGAACTAATAAATGATTATAGATAGGTCACAGGATTCAAGCTAAATATAAAAAAGCCAATTTCTTTCTTAGTATACTCTCAATGAACAGCTGAAATTTAAAATAGAAAAACTGCCACATATAATGGTGCTTCCCCCAAAGAAACATATAGATGTAAATATAACACAATATGTTCACAATTTTCGTGCAAAAAACCCAACACAACTCTGATGAAAGAAATCAAAGATGATCCAAATAAATGGAGAGATAGTCCATGTTCATGGATTCGAAGACTCAATATTGATAAGATGTTGATTCTTCCCAAATACACCTATAGATTCAACAGTTTTCATCAATATACCAGCAAGTTATTTTGTAAATAACAGGAAATTGATTCTAAAGTAAATGGTGATAAACTTATAACAGCCAATACAATATTGGAGAAGAGCAAAGTTGGAGAGCTCACACTACCTGATTTTAAGACTTACTAAAAAATGACAATATGACAGCACAGTATGGGTAAATTAATAGATACATAGATCAATGGGACAGAATAGCGATCCCAGAAATAAAATTTCACAAAAATAATCAACTGATACTTGACAAAGGAGCAAAGGTAATTCAATTAAAAGTGGATTTTTTTTCAACAAGGGTGTATAAACAATGAACATAGACACAGATATTACAACTTCCACAAAATTTAACTCAAAATGGATTAGAGAACTAAGTTTGAAATACAAAATAATAGAATGTGTAAAGAAAACGTAGGAGAAAATCTAGTGACCCTCGATTGGGCAATAAGTTTTTAGGCACAACCAAAAACACAGTTCATAAAAGAAAATCAGTTAAGTTGGATTTAATTAAAATTAAAATCTTCTGCTCTTTAAATTACACTATAAAGAGAATGAAAAGACAAGAAAATACTTACAAAAGATATATCTGATAAAGGAAATATATCTAAAATATACAGAGCTTTTGCAGTTTGATTAAGGAGACAAGCTGGTATGAATAGCTTCTGGACAGCTAGGGAAACAAAAACCAAAACAAATAGACAACCTACACATTGGGAAAGGATATTTACATATTATGATCAGACAAAAGCTTGATAACTAGTATCTACAGAGAACTAAAATTAATTAACAAAAAGAGCCAACAATCCCTTAGATCACTGGGCAAGAGAAATGAATAGACCCTTCAATAAAAAAGATAGACCAATGGCTAACAAGCATATGAAAAAATACTATTCATCCCCAATTATCAGAGAAATGCAAATCAAAACCACCCTGAAATATCACCTAACCCCAAGGAGAATGTCCCACATCACAAAACCTTGAAACTGCAGATGTTGGTGTGGATGTGGAGAGAAGGGAACACTTTTACACTGCTGGTGGCACTGCAAACTAATACAACAATTTTTTTTTGTAGAGACAGAGTCTCACTTTGTCACCCTTAGTAGAGTGCCATAGTGTCACACAGCTCACAGCAACCTCCCACTCCTGGGCTTAGATGATTCTCTTGCCTCAGTCTCCTGAATAGCTGGGACTATAGGCACCTGCCACAACACCTAGCTATTTTTTTTTTTTTTTGGTTGCAGTTTGGCCGAGGCTGCAGTTTGAACCCACCATCCTTGGTATATAGGGCTGATGCCCTACCCACTGAGCCACAGGCGCTGCCCAATACAACATTTTGGAAGGAAGTATGGAGAATGCTCAAAGAACTCAAACTAGATCTCCTATTTGATACTGCAATCCCATTAGTGGGCATCTACCCAGAAGAAAAAAATTCCTTTTATCATAAGGACATTTGCACTAGACTGTTTCTCGCAGCTCAATTTACAATTGCCAAAATGTGGAAAAGGCCCAAATTCCCACCAACCCAAGAATGGATTAACAAACTGTGGTGTATGTATACTATGGAATACTATACAGCCATTAAAAATGATGAAGACTTTAAATCTTTTGTATTAAACTGGATAGAAGTGGAACACATTATTCTTAGTAAAGCATCAAAAGAATAGAGAAGCAAGAATCCTATGTACTCAATTCTGATATGAGGACAATTGATGACCTAGTATACGGTTGAAAGTGGGGGAAGGAGGGTGTAGGGAGAGGGAAGAAGGGAGGGAGGTGGGGGTCATGGGGTGTGACAAACCTCTTAGGGATGGGACCCAACTATAAGAGGGACGTATTTACCTGACAAGTGCAACAATCAGTGTGACCTGGTTCTTTGTATTTTCAATGAATCCCTAACAATAATAATTAAAAAATGAGCAGATATACAAATGGCAAATAAAAAATTTAAAAATGCTTAACATCATTTGTTGTTATAGAATTGTAAATTAAAACAACAAAGAGATATGCCAGCACATCTCTTAGAATGGCTCAAATTAAAAAAAAAACCAAACTGATGATATCAATCATTGTTAAGGATATGGAGCAATGGAAGGTCTCATTCATTTCTAGTGGGAATGTGAAATAGTATAGCCACTTTGCAAGACAATTTGGCAGTTTTGTGTAAAGTAAACATAGTTTTGCCATATAGTCCAGCACTTGTACTCCTAGCCCTTTACCCAACTGATCTTAAAACTATGTCCACACAAAAACCTGCACAGAAATAGTTATTACAGCTTTATTCATGATTGTCAAAACTGGAAGCAATCAAGGTGATTTTCAATAAGTGAAAGGATCAATAAATTGTGATACATCCACACAGTGGAATATCATTCATTGACTAAAAAGAAAGCACTATAAAGCTACAAAAAATGAATAAATTGTAAATGGATATTTTTAAGAGAAGGAGTCAGTCTGAAAACAACCTACATGATTCCAATTGTATGATATTTTGGAAAAAGAAAACAGAGTCTATGGTTGTCAGAAGTGGGATGGGGGATGGCTGAATATATGAAGTACATGGAATTATTTTAGGGTGACAAATCTATTCTGTATGCTAATGTAATGGTGAGTATATGCATATCACATTATGCATGTGCCAAAACCCATAGAACTTGACAGCACAGAGTGAATCTTAATGTATGAAACTTTTAAAAAATTCTTTAGGAGATCAGGGGGATTCCAAGATAAATTGCAGACTGGGGCAAAAGAATTAAACTATATTGTTATAAAATGTATAAAACAATATAATTGCAGGGATTGGGGGAAATGTGCTGATCTAAGTAACTTTGTAAATGTCAGAAGATTATAAAGACATAAGGGAATTGTACATGAACCCTGTACTGTGGCTGGTAAAATTATTTCCCATAGGGCTACGGTGAACAATTCTGCAACCACTAAACATGTGTATGGAATTAAAGAATTAAATAAATTGATGATGAATGGTGGGAGGTTACAGATAAGAAAGAGATAGAGGCTCTAATAATGCACGTAGTACTTGGTAAAAGTGGAAGACATTGGTCTATGAATTCATGTTTAGCATGTACATTTCTAAATGGGTTAGTACACACATGTATACTTACTTGTTCTGTCAGCTGAGAAGGCTAGATCCCAGGACACTCCAGTAGCAATGAGCACTCTCAGAGCCCAATCTTGGTTTCTAATACCATTCTCTAATAAAAGAAACCAGGGATGCTGATGAAATGGTTTATTGTAAGGTTGGAGCAGGGAATATATGAGATGAGCCCAGAGCATCTTATAGTGCCAGAAAATAAGAAAGTACTCAAAAACCATGCAATGATATGGATATGTCAAAGGCAAGTAAGAGACAGCTGAAAGATCTTCCAGTTGCCAAAGCAGAAACAAATAGTGCAAAGAAATTAATTAAGTAATATTGTATTATAACCGGCTAGAATGAACATTCTGGTACAGATATCTTTGTTATAATGTGATTTTTGGTTTTCTGAGTATATACCTAGTAAAGGAATTATAAGATCGAATGGCAGGTCAATTTTTAGATTGCTAAGTATTCTCTAAACATCTTTCCAAAAAGGAACGTATTAGTGTGCATTCCCACCAGCAGTGTAGAAAGTATTATAACCGGAAGTGCAAAACAAATATCTATGCATCCATAATGATAAAATAATAGATTGAATACATAAATATTGCAAGCACAAGTTGGATTTATCAGGTGTAGATCATAAATGTCTTAATGCTGTAATGTGGTAGATGATGGCTATGTTGATTAGTAGGATGTAAGCACTCCAATTTGTACAAATAATCAACATATTGAATCTCGTAATGGCATAAATATATTCATGTTCTATGCATAAATGACTTAATAAAAAATTAATAATTTTTTTATTCATTAAAAAATGAATAAATAAATAAATGGTGGAGAATAGATAAATCAGCCATGTAGAATTCTGAATAATTTATGTAGATATTCCACCCTTAAGGAGCAATTAAGGAGGTAGCTAACGTAAAGTGAAATGTAACTTTCCACTCCTTAAGTATGGACTGTGTGTAGACTCCTTCCAAGGAGTACAGTATGGAAAGGAACAAAAAAGCAATAACTTTGCATTGGAGAAGCCTGACAAACACCACCTCGGTCAGGTGATCATGGTCAACATGACTAGTGGGAAGTCACGTCGACTGCTTGTGTTCTTGCTCTGATGTGGCAAGAATGGCATTTGGCCTCTGGTTCATGGTGCTCTGGTCTTCTTCCCAGAGCAATCATGAACCTTATCTAACCATGAGAAAAATATCAGACAAGCTTCAGTGGAAGGATTTCTACACAACACCGGACCAGAACTTTTTAAGATTTGATGTTAAGGCCATTAAAAACACAGCAATTCTATGAGACTGTTACAGTTCAGAGGAGCCCCAGGAGACAATGGTGACTAAAGATAATGTATCCTAGATGCTGTTCTGGAACAGAACAGTGACATTAGGTAGAAACTTAAGACATCAGTATAAGGTATGGACTTTAGTTAACAGTAATGTATTAATATTGGTTCTAGTGTACCAAATTAATATAAGATGTTAAGCGTAGAAACTGGGCATAAGGTATATGGGAACTTTATACTATCTATGTGAGTTTTATGTAAACCTAAAAGTATAATAAAATAAAAAGTTTATTGAAAAAGAGAACTTTTAGGAAAAAATTGTGGGGGGGGGGGCTTAAGAAGGGAAAAGGTTAAGGGAAAGTGCTCAGCCCTAGAAGAGAAGTGAGCCAAGGGTAGAAGCACATATGTGGAAGGGTCCTCAAAGAAAGACAGAGACCTGACTGTCAGAAATGTGCAAAAGAATCCTTGTAGAACAGGGTCTAAATCTGAAGGAACAGGCCTGGAAACCAGCCAGGTGGAGTTCAGTAAAACTTCTAGGCTCTTCTCAATGAATGACTACTTACTTAGTGGCAGTCCTTGTATAAACATTTGCTCATTGAATCACCATCATCAACAATGATGTGGAGCAATTATTCTTCTCTTCTTTGTGCAGATGAGGAATTGAGATCCAGAGAGATCAGGTGTCTTGGTGGCTACTGCAAAGATTGTGGCTGGAGTCTGAGCCCAGCTCTGTCTAAATCTTTGTTCCTCATTCTACTTAATTGTTTCCATTTACTGAGCACATAAATCATTATCCAGGCCCCATGACAAATGCTTTATATGTTTTATCACATAAAATTCCTGACTTGTGGTAGGTTCAATCATTATTCCCATTTTACTAATGAGAAAAGAATCTCAAAAGGCTTCACTGGACATTTTTCAGAGTACCACAGGGAATGGTGGTGCAGATATTCAAACCCAGGTCCTTTGATTTCTAAAACCCAAATGTTAAACCACTATCCTATATCACTTCCCATGGTAATAAGTTTTTGTGGTTTAAACTCTATGAAGTACGACCGACCTGTCAGGCATCTCTCTGAACTACTTTCCCTATATCTGGAGTGACCACATGACCATCTAAGCCCTGTTTGCTCACTATTCTCATCTCGCATTGCTCAGGGATTTTTCACAATGGAAGGCCAGCCTGCTGAAGGCTTGGCTACAGTGCATACTTTCCTTCCTCAGTTCACAAGGAGCAGCAATTTCCTTAACTGTTAGCTGTAGACCTCTAGAATGCATCCTGTGATTAAAGTCCACCAGCAACATCTCAACACAAATCAAATTGCACATTTCATTGTGCCTTCAGAAGCTCAGAGTGTGGACTGCAGTGCAAATGATGTCTCTGGTGCATAGGTGAAAGTTACTAGTAATGGTCTCTGATAAACAGGTGAGCTGCTAGCTGTAGAAACCAAAGGCAGTTTGGTTTTGCCAATCATGTTTGGGTTGTTGAGTCCCCACAGCCTCCATTGCAGGGAGCAAATTCAATATAAGGAACATATCAAGAGAGCTGAGGACTCAAAACCATGGAGAATAATGTCCAGGGTCTTCTAAGGCCATGTACCTTGTATGATCGTGCATCCTAGATAGAGGGCCCAGGAGCAGATGACTCTGGAAATAGCACTTATCCTCAGCATGGCCAAGACTTCAGGTGTTCTCGAATTCTAGCAATGATCTTCCAGGGTGCTTTCCACTAACTTTTTTCAAAGAGTCTGTGGGTCATCTCCAAGATTGTGATGACAATAGGGTTATGACCAATTAGACAATGCTATGACCCTGAAATTTGGTAATGGCAATGCAATTCTAGTTTGCGACAGATTTGTTATATTCTGCAGACATTATCACTCATACTATTGCATAGGAGTGTTGAGATTAAATTGTAAGCTGTGGCAATAGTTGCATTTAATACGGGGATTTGCTTGTATTTTTACAATTTTTGTGGGGTGTAATTGATGAAATGTTCTTATGCAGCCTGTTAATCCCTGTTTTTCTTGAGAACATGGAATACTTGAGAGACTGGGTAGGAAGGTGGTGAGGTAGTGCTTTTACTTGCAGGGAGGATGGAGCAGGTCACAGCTGCTGAGGAAGGAATCTAGACATGGTTCTGCCTTGAGAGCTGAAAGGAAAGCAAGTGGTAGAAAAGAAAATTTTGCAAATTGATGCCTTTAGAATTTGGATTTTTCTGCATTAACAAAGGATGGACTTGAAAGAAAGAAAAAGAATACAGTGTTACATTTTATGGCCAGCTTGTGTGATTTTGTTTGGTAGGCATTGTGCTCTTTGGACTATGTAGTTATCATCTGCTGCATATTGTTTAACACTGTCTGGCGAGCTTGGTTGGATAACATAGCTGGGCATTATTTAAGATGCGAAATAGGATAGCAGTGACTTCTTGGCCTATTGCCTGATGGGGTAGTTGAGGTTCCAGATGTATCTTGGCATGACTGGAAAATTAGAGGGTCTCTTCTGCCAGATAACCATGTTTAATGGCGACTGATGAGCCTCCTGTGTGAACTCACCCCAATGGGAGAAGGAGCCAGGCACAGTCCCTGTGTCCAGAACAAAGCCTTAGTTGTTGGCAGAGATTCCTCATGTTTCCTTTTAGTCCAGTTCCCATTGCTCTCATCCATTCATTTAAAACACTTTCACTGAAGCATTAATATGTAGCAATCACTGTGTTATGTGTATAATTGCAACAGCGAACAGGACAGAGACAATGAGCATTCATATTCTATGGACATTAGGAAAACTGAGAGTAAATTTAAAAGAGCGGGTGCTCTAAACATTCTGGCAGGCACTGGAGAACAAGCATTTCACTTTCTCTAAAACCAGATGTCAAATGGAGAATGACCTCGCCATCATCCAGAGCTAACCACTTTGGCACCATGAAGACTCTCTGGGGTATTGGTGGTACTTTTTGGTGAGGCGGTGAGTGGGGGGAGTATATCCAACAGAGCAAACATCTGTGGGCCCAAAGGAGCAGCAATAGAGACTATAGCATCTGCCAAGGCAATGACAAAGAACATCATGCTCAGCAGAGAAGCAGAGGAAAACGCAGTGGAGTGGTGATGGGGAAGATGTAGGGTCTGTGATGCCCTATGGAGTAGCGGGAAAAACCCGATGAATACTGGAGGAATGATGGTTCTAGAAGGACATTATTTCTGTGTGAGCATATTTATGAGATTCCTTGGAATCACTCAGAGATACTGCATATATTTTGCAGGGCAGAAATAGATTTGTTTGTGTTTTTCTGCTACAATGACCTCACATACTTATAGGCTGTTGAGTCCTGGGGCAACTGAATTATAATAGTCATAATGAGAACATCAGCCAAAGCTACTTTCTATTACTATTGCCAAATCTCCATAATTATTGCCACTTTTGAATGCTTACCAGGATCCATGAACTGGGTTGTGAGCTTTGAATGTATTACTGCTAATCCTTAGAACAATTCCAAGGGAATTCTATTTTGGGTCAAGATGGAGTAACAGCAAACCAGATTTATGCTAATATCTGAAATAACCAATAAGTGGACAAAATATATGAAATAATGATTTTTAATGTATCAGTATCAGGCAACACAGGATAGTGATACCTGAAAGATGAGAAAACAAACAAGATGAGCCTAAGATTGCCCTAGCTCACAGGCCACAGTGCAGGGAGAGGGAAGCAGGGCAGAGCCCAAGGGACAACCCTAGAAAAGAAGGCTGACAGTCTGGGGAGATCAGGACAATTAGAGTTTGTGGGACACAGTGGCAACCAAGAGAGAGCTGCAGAGGGTCCCTCTCAACTACTTAGCTGAATACTTATCAGTACACGAGTGCGAGAACAAAAACTAAGGCAATTCCAAAAGGATTAAAGGAGGCACGGTGGCTCTTGTCTGCAATCCTAGCACTCTGGGAGGCTGTGGCAGGTAGATTGCTTGAGCTTAGGAGTTCGAGACCAGCCTGAGCCAGAGCAAGACACCATCTCTAAAAACAGCCAGACATTGTGGCGGGTGCCTGTAGTCCCAGCTACTTGGGAGGCTGAGGCAAGAGAATCTCTTGAACATAAGAGTTTGAGGTTGCTGTGAGCTGTGATGCCATAGCACTCTACTAAGGGTGACAAAGTGAGACTCTGTCTCAAAAACAAAAAAGTGTTAGAGATAACAGTGCCCGATGCTCACACATGACTGGGAATTTGCCTGTTTTCAATAGTCATACTGGAAAATATGATGCAAACAGTGTTGAGTAAAGATTTCAGAAGAAACTTTCCTAATAGTAAGAATAATTAGGCCTGGACAGCTCTGATCTTCCTTAAATTTTTAAAATGACATCTGAAAGGGTCAAACAATTTCTACATAACTTAACTGCATCCTCAAACAAATCTCAAGAATATTTATAGGAGTACTGATATTCCAGTGCCAGCAAGTAAAATTACAATGTCTGGCATCCTATCAAAAATTATCAGACTTGCAAAGAAGCAGGAAAATACAAACCATAATGAGAAAAATTTGCCAACTGAAACAAGTTGAGAACTAACACAGACAAGGGCATTAAAAGTGTTACTACAAATGTATTCCATATGTTCAAAAAGTTAAGTAAAGACATAGAAAATATTAAAAAGATCAAAATTGAAACTAAAGACAAAAATGACAAGCTGTGAAATGAAATATACATTAGATAGAATTAAAGGAAGATAGGGCATTGGAGAACAAAAGATCTAGAAGTGATCTAAGATGAAACAGAGACTATTGAAAAACAATATTACTGGTATACACTATAATATTATGAACCCCAAAATACTTTTGCCGAGTAAAAGAAATCACATATACATATACATACTGTTTAATCCTATTCAGGTAAAATTCAGGGAAATGCAACATAATCTAGAGTAGTAGAAGGCAGATTAGTCATTACATGCAGATAAGGAAGGGAAGAAGGGGATTACAAAGAGGAAGAGAAAATTTTGGAAGCCACATGGATGTGCTCATTTTCTTGATTTTGGTGATAGCTTTATGGATGTTTAAACATGTCAAAGCTTAAATTGCACACTTTAAATGTTTGAAGTTTATTTATTATGTACCTCAATAAAGCTATGATTTTTAAAAAAAGAATTAGAAGGTATTATCATGCATATCTTAAAGATGAAAAAACTGATATCCTGGTAAGTTAAGTGGCTTGCCTAAGACCCAGCAGTTTGTGAGAGAGTGCCTAGGATTATTAGTTCTGTAAGTCTTTTGGTGGCTTCATGGCAACATCAAAGATAAGATTCTTGATTATCCTTTTTAAAAATCTCTATAATATACACTGAGCATTGGTTGATGGACCCTCTCTGATATATACAGCACTTGACACCATCTGTCTTATTATAAATATATTAATTTAATTGTTAAATGTTAGTCTTTCCACTAGAAAGTGAGCTCACAAGAGCAGGGATTTTGTTTGGTACACTATTTGTACTGAGCTTTTTCCTCATACTCCAGAGTTTTATTGCTGGTGCTGCTGCAGCTCAGAAAAGGCTGGATGCATTGCTCATGCCTATAATCTTAGCACTCTGGGAGGCCAAGGTGGGAGGATCACTTGAGCTCAGGAGTTTGAGATCAGCTTGGGAAAGAGTGAAACCCCATCTCCACTATTTGTATCTTTTATATACCATTTCTGTATCTCTCTCATCCTCGCTGACACTTGGTGACTAAATATGTACAAATTCCAATGGATTTTGCAGAGACATGACCTGTTAGTGCCTTGCCTCAGACCTGCATCTCGTGCTTTTTCCTCATGCTCCAGAGTTTTATTGTTGGTGCTGCTGCAAGACTCCACTTAAGTAACACATGTTGCTTAGAAGTGAGTTTCTAATGGGAGACAGTACCCAACAGATAAGTCTACCTCCCTATGGATGGTCCTTACTTTGTATCTTAGGGATAGCGCCATGGGACAAGCCATCAGACTCTCTTAGGCATGGCAAAGTGATGCTCCTGTATTCGTTTTACTCTTTTTGATCCTCACACCTACTAGCTAATATTAAACCATCTAATAAAGGCCTCTCCCACCAGGCTCTGTTTTCTGCCTTAGGAGTTGGTCCAGAAGTGGTCCAAGGAATCCCCTGGATGACATTTTGGAATTGTGCTACTCATGCATGGAGGAATAAGAATCTCTATGTCAGTGATAGTTAGAATAGAGATAACTTCTGAGAGGCAGTGGCATTCTGCCTGAAGTCTTCACCTAGGTTTATTTGTGACAAAGAGCAGATAGAAAATGAGGGGTAATGATATATAATGGCTATTGCTCTTGCACAATATGGGGTCAACGATAAAGTTGTAGAGTGGGATAGGATTTTAAAATTTCATTAGACCCTTAGAAATGATAATCTCAGAACACCAACTGCCAAATTAAGCTGTGAAACAAAGAAATTTCTATGAAAGTTTTAAAAGAAACACTTATCTCTGCAGCCACAGGGCACACAGTGCTGAAGGTCAGGCCCAGCTTCTTATTATAAGGAAATCAGAGCTGCAAAGGAGAGAGAAGGTATGACTGGACACATATCCTATGTCCCTGTATATCTTAAATAGGAAAATAGTGAAATACTGAGACCTGGGTAGGGCAGTCTGGGAAGATGAACAAGAGAATCTTGGATTTCACGATACCTCTGAACTTTCCAGAATGACAAAGAATTCCATCCCTTTGTCAGAGGAGAGCAGCTCCTGCTTGGAGATTGGGCAATGCCCTCACCTGAGCTAGGCATCTCATAAGATACTGCTTGTTTCTTTTTTTGTTTTGCTTTTGTCAGCCAAATGTTGTCAACCAATTTGCTTGTTCTTCAGAAGAATTTCTCTCATTCCTCTGCATTCATTCAGAGTAATAATGAAGGCCAGGTGTCAATACCACCATTATGGAGAACTACAGCCTTGCTATGGAAGAAAGTAGCTTATATTATGAAGAAACTGTAGAACCTACTTAGTATGCACCAGCAGGGACTGGAGTACATGTGTGCGTGGATCTTATGAATATATTCATAAGACTCGATAGAAAAGGTTGGATGCAGTGCTCATGCCTATAATCCTAGCACTCTGGGAGGCTGAGGTAGGAGGATCACTTGAGCTCAGGAGTTTGAGATCAGCTTGGGAAAGAGCGAAACCCCATCTCCAATAAAAAAGAAAAATGGAAAAACTAGCCAAGTATTGTGGCTGTCACCTGTAGTTTCAGCTATTCGAGAAGCTGAGGCAAGAGGATTCCTGGAGCCCAAGAGTTTGAGATTGCTGTGAGCTATGATGCCACAGCACTCTAGCTAAAATGACAGAGTGAGATTCTGCCTCAAAAAAAAAAAAATACTAGATAGAAGAGAATTCATTGCTGAAGCCTTTGCTCGTGGATTAGGATTCAATGGTTTGACAAGGATACACAGTTGAATTTGGTCCTAATATTTTGCTGGGATGGCCTTTTGAAGCTTGCATATGACAATGGACTATATTTCATTATGATTTTCAAAGACCAACAGAATAAGCATCACCTGGGGACATGTAAATCCTTTATTGAGTCCTAACCTCTGGAGTGGACCTCAGCAATCTGTGTTTCAATAAACCCTCCATGTGATTAGGCTTCCTTACAGTTAGACCTTTCTCCCATTTCCTGGTCCACATTCCCCAGTAACATCACAAAAAATTGATGCACAATTTCTGCTCCCTTAATCCTTCCTAATGACTGATTGGAAGAGGGTCCAAAATGATTATTGCGTTGCCTGCTTCCTCTTACTTAGGTGAGACAGATTTCAGTTATGTTAGAAATCAAAGTCTCCCTTTGACAGGGTTGGGATGACCAGAGCAAAGTCATCTCATTCTCAATAGTACACTTAAGTATGTTTTCTCATGCTCTTTTTTTCTAAATGTAGGAAACTGTAGTTTCCCATTCTCTGTTCTTCTCTCTCTCTGGCAGGTCTCAGAGGCTGGGGTGAGGAAAGCCACCCAAGCAACGAGCTGCCTGATGGTCTGGGTCCATGCCTGCAGCCCTGGGCATTAGGGAGTGCTCAGTCTTGCCAGCCCTGGCTTCTTCCAGGCAGCAAGGAGGACTGGTTGGCAGAAAGCTATGCCCACAATTATTACCTACCCAGAACTCAGTGAGACCAGCAGGTGCAGTGGCAGAGCCGTAGTGTCCCAGCAGCTCCCATCATGCACACTTAGATTTATAAACATGTACAAAACCCGCAGGTCTGCCCACCAAGTCCCTCCAAGTTCTTCCTCTTTCCCTGCTCAGATTCATGTCATCATGACATGATGGTGGTTGTTTGTCCTCAGTGTTCTTCTGCAGTGACAACTCTGGCTAGTCTCCTCTGAGATGTGTGGAGGCTGCAACGGGCTTCTGTGATCTGGAAAGTCCCTCCTGATTGCGGCTCTCTCACCCAAGGTAATGTTAAACGAATTTGTGCTGTTTTCCACTGTCTTTTACTTCTCATTCCATGGCAAAGCCTGTTTTTCTTGGTTTACATATTCTTATAGCTAAAGTACTTTTTGACATATTTTTATATTTCCTTTTATTTTATTGATGAAAGCATTATGAAGGAAAAGTCTTATATGCAGGCAGACCCTACTGCACATTTTCTCATCCTCACCTTCCGAGTTAGAATGATCACACATAGAATTTTATGAAATCTCCTATATACAGATGAAACTGAGAATTTTACAAAACACACAAAAGAACAACGTAGCTACCTGCCTGTGAAGACTTTCTTTGACAAATTTTCTTGGTTATATGCAGAAACACAGGCATTGATTGAGCCTTTTGGGGGGAATTTGAAACATCAAAGGCAAAAAGTATGATTTTAGTCTTTAAGGGTCCCATAGTCTACTTAAGGAAGGACTGAGGGATGTATGAAAGTAATAGAACCACGTGCATGGCACCTTAGGGAGGACAAAGGAAGACCTCACTGAAGACATCTTTGAAGCAGTGATGCTTGTGCAGGATTTTGAAGACATATGAAGTGGAAAAGCAAATTGCTCGCAGGAAGAATGGAAATGACAGCCATGGGCAACAGCGTGACATCTTCTGGAAAATACAAGGAGATGATTTTGCTGGAGTTTAAAATGCCAGCAGGAAGAGTGAAAGGAAATATAGCTGGAGAGACAGCTAGGACCAGGCCACAGATTGTGTTGTATTCATAAAAGCACAGAGTTTATTTTCTAGGGTAGTGGTTTCCAAAGTATGGTCTGTGAACAAGCCCCATCAGCATCACCTGAGAACTTGTTGCAAATGTAGATTCTCATCCTCCATCCTAGAAAACCGAATGAGGAACTCTGGGGATGAGGCTGGAAATCTTGGTTTTGATAAACTTTAGGTAATTCTGATGCATACGGAAGTCAGAACTTTTGCTTAGGGGATGAAGAGCCATAGCAGGTTCTGAGCCTTGGGAAGGTGATACTTTAAGAAGGCTTCTCTTACAGCAATGGGAAAGCAGCATTATGAGGGGCAAGCCCCATGACAGAATCACCAATTGGGAGACTACTCCTACAGTCCCAATGAGAAATGACAGAAACGAAGGAAATGGAGAAAAGAGGAGGGAGGTTAGAGGCGAAAAGGGCAGATTTTGAGATTGGTTGGTCCTGGAAAGTAAGGGAATATATCTGGGCCAGAGGACATCTGCTGCCTTAAAATGGCCCAGGATGGCCAGTTAGCTAACCGGGAGAGTGGGATGCGCCAATGAACCTTGGCACCCACAGAGATAGTCATGGGCTGTATCTTCCCATTGACCTTCATGGTGAAGAAGCAAGCGCTTTTTCTGAGCCATCAGAACTACTCGTACAAAGATTTCTGATTATTCTACATGGAAAAAACTCCTCAAAACCAGTCTTGATAACAAAAAGAATGTGTAAAGTATGTGTGTGTGCGTGTGCACATGTTTGTATGCGCACATTCTGGGGAATGCTATGGTATGGCATTTCTCTCTTGACTTTCAGTTATTTTATATCTCCTGGTACCTGCACTCGTATGTGAATAGGTGATGGGATGAGGTGACTTATGCAGCCAGCCATGAGTACTTCATTGTCTCAGCCTCTGTGAATTTGGATTATGGTAAACAATATGCATAGGAAGGTATAAGAACTTTGAGTATCAGTCTTCATACTTCCAGACTTGAATGTCACTTATAAAAATGTTCTAAGCCAGTTGTGGTGGCCTGCCTACAATCCGAGCACTTTGGGAAGCTAAGGCAGGAGGATCACTTGAGACCAGGAGTTCAAGGAAAATATTCTCAAATCCACGCTGTAAGCCACAGAATGCTGTGTTCTTCTCTATCATCCCAGTTTGGGGCACCTAACAGTCATGTTAACAGATTGTTTTATTTCCTTCAAATGTCCTGTTGTCGGTTGACTTATGTACCCATAAATCAAATCCTAAACCCCAGTACCTGTAAATGTGACTTTCTTTGGAAGTACAGTCTTTGTAAAATGAACTCAAGCTTGATTAGGACAATTCCTAATCTGATGGCTGCTGTCTTTACAAGACAGGGGAATTTGGTTGCAGACACAGACACTGGGAGAATATCACATGACCATAGAATCAGAGATTGGAGTGATCCATTTACAAGCCAAGGAATGCTAATGATCATAACCAGCAGGAGCTAGGAAGAAGTAAGGAAGGATCCTCCTTTGATTTTGGACTTCTGCCTCCAGAACTGAAAGACAATACACTTCTGTTATTTTAAGCTACCAAGTTAGTAGAAATTTCTTACTGAAGCCCAATAACTAATATTAATATATGCCCAAAGCCTTTAACAGATTTAAGACCTATAATTCTAACCTCAGAATAGAAATGGAATAATAACAACAACCAGAGATGGTGTTAAATGTACACAAGACAGATTTTGAAATCAGGGGAGTTAGGGAAATGGAAGAGGAGTCTCCTATGTGTAAAATATAAAGAAAATGGATCGTGTTCTTTTTATCAAACTGCCTGAAAGTGCAGTAGACTGCCTTCTTCTAAAATGGAAGGGAAAATTCTCAATAACTTTCAGGGAAAATAAGGGTAGCCAGATAACCCTCCTGTTCTGTGACAGCCTATCACCAAATGAGAGATGGAGAATAATAGAAAAGACAGCGATGATATAAAACGGGCTCTAGCCACGGAGCATTGCTGGATTAACTCCAGCAGCATTTGTGTACGTTGTCATGTCAATAAAATTACTGAAATTGAAACCTGAAATTGAACAGAGTGTGAAAGAAAGAAGATATTACTCAAGGGACCTAGGCAGTAAATATTCACATTAAGGGGATGTGATATCATGGAAAGAGTTAGTGGATTGCAATGCCATTGAAGTCCAAACAAAGGGGGTATAATTTTATTGTTTCCCTCCATGGCCTATTTTTTTTTTAAACAGAATGGAACACTTGGTTATAATGAAATTGGGATCCTGACAAGTGAAATCAGAGTTCAGAGATGCATCAGTAGGTTGGAGTGCATATTCATTTATTTGCAAGTCTTGTGGGGCTGCTTTTTCTCAGCTAAGAGCTGTGAGCTTTTTTTATTCACCAGCAAGAAATTAAATGTGAAGAATAGGCTCTGGGTTTCCCACCCTTGGATAAGGGAGAAAGCTGAACCCGAACATGACTGAGGTTGGCTTGGTGGCATAGCTAGAAATCTACCTCTTGCTTTCCCTCTTTTTGCTTAACTGTGTGACAATTCTTTTTTATTCACTCCACAATCCGTGGGACCCTCACTACCTGCCCTAGGCAACCTCGCTCTTAGGCAAAGGTCAAGGTGCACCATTCTCATGGCTGAGTCTGAGAACTGTTGCAAGTCAGTTTATTGTCCTTTTTTAGTCAAGAAAGCCCATCGCCCATCTCTCCCCAGGAGTCTTAGTGCCTCACTGGAGGTCTGGCATCCCTACGTGATATGTGGTAGGGCCTTGGGAACTCTGCTGATGATCTGCCCATAGGATAAGCTCCTGAACTAAAAATAAACAGGCAGGTTTTCCCTGACACCTAAACCACGGTCAATGTTTCTTTTTGGAGATTATTTTCTATTGAAAGAATTTACAGTGTGCCATAAGTCCTCATGTTCTACAAAAACAAATCAAAAGGAAACGAAACACAGAACCTAATCCACCATAGATGCACGTGATGCATCTATAAAAAGCAAAGTATTGTCAAACTGGTGAGGAGGACCTATTTTGTTTTTCCTGGAAATGTTACCCTCAAGATAATTTGAAGGAATTCTTACAAAGCAGTAGGGAGTAGTTCCTATTATTATTCTTATTTTATAAATGAAAACTAAACCTAAGAGTTGTTTAAAATTTTGGACAAGTTTATAGGGTTAACCCAGATGTATATGTCTTCCAAACAAAGTAGTTGAAAACACCACTATACCACATTGCTATTCATGAATCTCAATTTTCAGGAAGTACAGAACATTGGGCTTCAGTGACTGTCTTAGTCTGTTTGGGTTGCTATAACAAAATACCATGGACTGCTTAGCTTACAAACAACAGAAATTTACTTCTCATGGTTCTGGGGCTGGGAAGCCCAAGATTAAGGTGCTAGTGGATTTCGTGTCTGGTGAGGGCTCATTTCCTAGCTCATCAATGGCACCTTCTTGCTATATAACCTTAAGGAAGGGGCAAGGCAGTTTTCTGGGGCCTCTTTAATAAGGACACAAATCCTATTCATGAAGACTTCAACACATAACTTAAATACCTCCCATTAGTCCCCCCTTTTTAAGACCATCATCTGGAAGGTTAAAATTTCAACATATGAATATTGAAGGCATAAACATTCAGACCATAACAGTGGCTATAGCTGTCATCCAAACAACTCTTTAGGCAACGCATATATCGCTTTGAAAGCACTGCTGAAAAGTGGTTGTCTGTACTTTGTCTGTTTACCTGTAGCACCAGAGAACTCACCACCTCTTTGGATATCCCAACCCATATGAGATATCCCATATGGTCATATGGTTTTATGACCATAACTATGCATTTAAAAACATTTTTGTTAGTTGAGATTTGAGGTTTGCCTAACTTTAAGTGCTACCCATTCGTTCTACTTATTTCCTATAGGACTGCACAAAATGGTACCAATGCTTTGGCAGCCTGTGGAGCATTTAAGAACAGGGTTTGCCTCTCTCTCAATCTTTCCTTTTTATTCAATCTTAGAACAAGACCTCATCCATGATGGTCATTTTTCTTGGAACATGATATAGTTTGTTCAAGCCTGGTAAACAGATCTTTTAAGTGTGGGAAACAGAATTGAACACAATATTCCAGGTGTGTTTTGACCGGAAAATAGGAAAGTGTGACTCCTGTATCTTATCCCTTTTATTACCCTTGGGTCCTGGGAAGCAGCCTGATATTATCTAAGTTTCACATGAGATTAACTTGGACCCTGCTCTGAGCTGAGTTAGAATCTGAGATGACCCAGGAGTGCTTTTGCACTATCCATGAGTATAGCAGTATTTTGAGCATGGGTCATGGTAAGAATGCCCAGCCCTTTTTGTACTCCTTTCACCAATCTTTGTTAAGACAAAAACATCTTTAGTTCAAATTGAACTCATTATAATCCAGCATCCCAATTGGAGTTATAAATGCTGCTGTCTAGATACCTCCGCAATGGCTATTTGCCAGAGACCATCATATAAATCTATAGATAAAACAATCTTATCAGTTCCAATACATTGGTTAGGGCAAACACTCTAGGTATAGTATATGCGTATCGGACACAGTCTGTGGTTTTCTATAAATCATACAGTTTAGGAGCAAGAACTATTGAGAAGACTGGAAACTTGTAAGAAATATGTTATTTCCAATTCAGCATCTCCTTCTTTTTCTCCCAAATGGCAACTAACCTTCCTTCTGAATCAGCAGGGCAGGATTTCTTCATGGTCATTGTCTCCTTGCTCTATACTGATTCCAGATAGACAATTTCTACCTAGCGTTCTCTGATGTATTTCTGTGATTTTTGGAAGAATATGCCATGTTCTTTTTTGGCTAAGAGATGGCTTCAGCTTATCTTTACGTGGCAAGGAGGAAGTAATAATTGAGTATCTATCTTCCAGGTTCTCTATCTATCTCTTTCATTCATGTTTTTGTCCAATTCTCCAACATTCCTACAAAGAGGATAAAATTATTCCCACTGCACAGAGAAAGCTGAGAAACTAAGGCTCAGAGAGAGAAGTAGGATGACTTTCCTCTTACAAACTCATTCTAGGTGTAGCTCATTCCACTACCCCCAGATTTCTTTACTGTTCCAAATTGTAGTCCTCTGGGCAGTTTGAGCAGATGCCAGTTATTTTCTCCTCAGAGGCAGGATTTCCCCAATAGAATGATCCCATTGTGTTATAGGATTCATCTTAAAATTGACTAAGGAGGGGCAACACAAAGGTACTCATCCCTCTGCAATCACCTTATCTAAATGAGATAGGCTACTTTGGCTTGGCTTTTCTTACTAGATCAAATCAAATCAATGATTTTTTTTTAAATCCAAAAGTATTTTAGCTTAGAAAACAGAACAAAGTAAAATGAAAGATTTCATTGAGCTATGATAAGACATTTTTGTCAATCAATTTATATGAATACAAATCTTATGGATTCAAGATTTAAAGCTGGAGGCAAATTGGATGAAGAGGATGGCTCCTGAGTTTGACTTCTCTGCCAACTAGTAACATCCAAAGGATTTGTGATGGAAAATGTTCTGAAATGTCACAGACTTACAGAGACTCTCCACATCTTTGACTTAGGATTCTCTTAAAATTTATGGTCTTGGTCAGTGGTTCCCAACCTTCCAGGGCCAGGCAGATAATATCAATGTGTAATGGACCTGGATATAAGTTTTTTCCCTATTTTTTTTATTGTGGTAAAATACACACAACATAAAATTTATCATCTTAAGGATTTTAAGTGTATAGTTAAGTAGTATTAAATACATCCATAATTTTGTATAATCATCGCCACCATCCATCTCTATACTTCTTTTCATCTTATAAAACTGAAATGCCATACTCATCAAACAGTAGCTCCACATTCTCCTCTCCCCTCAGCCCCAGGAAACTCCCATTCTACTTCCTGTGTCTGGGATTCTGACTACTCTAAGTACCTCATATAGGTGGAATCATTATTTGTCTTTTTGTGGTTGGCTTGTTTCACTAAGTAATGTCCTCCACTTTTTCCATGTTGTAGAATTTTCTTCCTTTAAAAGCCTGAGAAATACTCCATTGTATGGTCTATCACCTTCTGCTTATCCATTCATCTGTCAGGGAATACCTGGGTTACTTCCAAGTTTTAGCTATTGTGAATAATGCTATTATGAAGATGAGCATATAAATGCCTCTTCAAGGCCTTGTTTTCAAGTATTTTGGGTATATAGGTGGAAGTTGATATGCTGAAACATGATAATTTTATTTTTAATTTTTTGAGGATGGGTATAGGTTGGTAGAAAATCATTGTACACACTCTGAACAAAGGCATTGAAAAAAAATTAAACATTTGACTAGATAAAAAACAAGACTTTAGGCCAGAGTTGGTTCCTGGAATTCTAATTAATCACCCCTAGATCATTAATGATACACTATTTTGCTACTAAGTGGACAAGTCTTTACATGGCATGGAGTTAAACTCCATCTGCTGGCACTGGCTTCAGAGCACTCCAAATCTGGAGGGCAGAAAGGACTGTTCTCTGCATGGAAACATACTAAAGTGGAAATAAGTGTATTTAGGGAAGGAGAAAAGATCCAGTCATAATAGAATGAGATTTGGAAAATGATAAAACTGAAGAAATATCCCACTTTAAGAGCTTTCTAGAAGTATTGAATCTTGCCACCTTTTGGGGTGACTCCACAAATGACAATGGTTCAAGCATTTTTCTTATGCCCAGGGGACCCCCAGCATCTTCTTTTATTTTCTCTTCTTTTCTTTATTAAAAAGTTTTTTTTTTATTATGGGAAAATTCCAAACATACAAAATGAGAGAGACTATCTAGTTTTCTATCATCCAGCTCCAACAATGGTGAGCTCACAGCCATCTTGGTTCCACTTACTGGCCAAGCTCCCTTCCATTTTTTCAAAGAAAATTCCAGCCATCGTGTCAATTTATCTGTAAATATTTCACTATCCATCTCTAAAAGTTAGACATTCTTATTTTAGTAAAATCTAACCAAATCATTCTATATTAGAATAACAAAAATTGATTCATATAATCAAATATCCAATCAATGTTCACATTTCCTTGATGATCTCATTCTTATTTATTTATTTTTTTTTACAGTTTCATTCAATCTAGGCACATATAAAGTCTACATATTGCGATTGTTAAAGGGTCCCCTTCCACCTCTCTCCCTGCCTCCCTCTCTCTCTCTCTTTTGTAATTTAGTTGCTAAAGAAACCTGATTGTTTGTCCTAAAGAGTTTTCTACTATCTGAATTTTGCTAATTGGATCTCATGATCTTCTTTTTTCCTGTCTTTCTTCTTTCCTTTCTCCCTTCCCTCTTCTTCCCTCCCTCCCTTCCTTCCTTCCTTTCCTCTCTCTCTTTCCTTCCTTCTTCTATCAAACATCCTATAATGCATCATGGTGTTATTTAATGAGTTCCTCTGTTCCTCTAAATTGATAGCTAGAACTAAGGGCTTGACTAGATTCAGGTTTAATTTTTCTTTGTGATACAACCACTCCATTGGTAGTGTTAAGTACTTTCCTCAGGAGATCCGTGGTGTCCATGTGTCTCTGTGATGTTAGCAGAATTGATGATTATTGCCTGATCCATCAATTCTTTTGAAGCTACCAAATACTGATTTTATAATTCCATCATTTCTTCTTCACTTAGTATTATATGTATAATAATATGAAGAAGAACTTTCCCTAATTATTAATTTGGTTACTCTGAGGTATAGTTCTTATAAGAAAGGAGATATAATTGTTAGATACTTTCCTTATATTTATCATTTTTCTGAATAATAAATTGTTTTTCTAATTTTCTATTAGTTACTACTAGATTTCTTCTCACGTATTATTACTTCTTTAGTCTCATTGTGGGCTTATAGATCCCAGATATATTTGATAATAATATCAATTCATTGAAATTTGTCCTTATCAATAGCCAAATTGTTACATTTTGGGGTAGTAGGGATTTTTTTTTAAACAATATATGTCTCTATTACATGAGCTAAGACAGGAGGGAGGAGGAATTATTTGTCTTTCTGAGCCTTTATTTTCCTCAGCTAGAACTCCAGCTCCTTGCCCTCTAGCACATAGCCATCTGCTTGGTCCCACTTTCCTGGTCTTGATGCAATGCACGCAACAAGCTTTCCCAGCTGGAGCTGCTTCTCAGAAGACTGCTGATTTTAGCATTCTTTTTCCTTTCATCATATTACTTCTGAAATTTTTTTATTGTTTTGTTTAAAATCTCTTCTTCCTTAGGAGTCAGTATGGTCCCCTTCTTGGAGCTGAGGGGCCTTGCATGGTGGGAATTATGTCACTGTGCATACCATGTGCTGTCGACAAATGCCATGCAGTTCTTGGCCAAGGTCTTGGTGCAAAGCAGCTTGTTATGGGACACATTGTACACAATATCTATCAAAAAGAAGTACAATATTCTGAGCTTCCCCACATCAGCCTCAAGCACAGGATTTTTTATTAATCTCCCCACACAGGGACTGTGTGTATGAAGCAGTGCCCAGTCTTAGGGCTGGCGGTGGGACATCCCACTCATACTTCCTCTTCTTGTGGTGAGTCTTTCTCCTGGCCCCAGTGTGGCACACTTGGGCCAGGTGTTCAAAGCAATGCCCATTGCCCACCACTAGCACAGTTGGAAAGAGACTGGGAATCTTTTAAATGTAGATACTGAGTCCTTTGATAAAACTCTGGTAGTGTCTCATTACCTCCTTGATTTTTGGTATAGGCTATTTGTTAATTTCCTGTTTCAGAACTGGAAGCCTTTTCTTCAAGAAGAATCCTTTTGGAGGGGGGAATATTTAGAGACCATAGTACAGATATCAGAAGTGCTCGTTGCTAATGGGTTGGTCATTGTTTCTAGACATTTTAGCAGGTAGAACCAAGAAATATTTACATTTTCAAAAGATAAAATTTACCATGAGTTTGTGGTAATTCAAATTCAAATTCAGGATTATGGAGTTTTTATTTAATCTCATTGATTTTATAAGCCCTATAGTAGTAAGTCCGTAACCCCTTCTCCTGTGCTGAAAATTCCAGTTGTCACAAGTTTCAACATAAGTATTATGTTGTAAAATAACTATTAACGTATTTCATCATATGATACACATTAAGTGATCTCAGAATAGCCAAACCAACAATGCAAACAATATGATAATTGGATATACACAGTTTACATATTCTTGTAGTCTTTAGGAGTTATCCTACTTAGGATGTAAAATCAACTGGTGTGTTTTAAAATATCTTGGATGAGTGGTTATGCCACTAACTTTGGTTCATTTGCTTCACTTTGCTTTAGATTTTTAGATAATTCATTTTTACAATTTGATTTTGGTTTACACCAGTATCTCTGTCAGTTGGCACTACTATAACAAGATACCATACAGCGGTATATGGTACACATATAAATAACCCATACTTATTTCTTATAGTTCTGAAGTTAGAAATCTGAGATCACAGTGCCTATTTCAGAACTATAAGAAATAAGGTCAAGTCAGGTAAAGACCTTCTTCTATGTTGCAGACTTCTGTCTCCGGTTTATATCCCCACTTAGTGGGAAGGCAAAAGAGCTCTTGAGATTCTTTTGTAAGAGCATTAATCTTATTCATGGGGCTTCCATCCTCATGACCTGACTATCTCCTAAAGGTCTGTCTCCTAATACCATCACACTGGGGTTAGGATTTCAACAAATGAATTTTAGGAGGACACAAACACTCAGTTCATAACAACCAGTGTCTCTTCTTCATATTATAGTTTGCCTAGAAGCCCAGGTTTTTCTAAATTAGCATTTAGTATAATATTTTTCTTTCCTAAATTCTGGATTTCTGCTCTTTGTCTTGCCTACTTTGACCACCATTAGTTTTCTACACATTTTCTCCAAGCTGAAGACCTTCTCAATTCCTTAAATCCACTCCAAGTTAGCATTAACACACTTAACGTTCACAGAAGAATTTTACTTAAGGATTTGTCAGTGGGTGATGGGTAGAGTTTATGGGAGATTGCTTAAAATTGAATATCAGACATTGTGCTCTAAAATTAGCCACAATCCCCAAGGGACCTGGCCTGCTGCCATCTTTCTTTCTCCTGAGTCTTCTACTCCATTTTCTGGCTCCCAAGGCACAAACCACAAACTCCATAATTCATTTATTTTTTTTTCCTCAGAAGAAATAGCTTTATTGGGATTGGCATTTAGAGAAATAAAGTAGGTACCTGATATATCATAATGACTTGAGGAATGTAGATAGGGGCAGACACACTATTGTTAGACAAATGGACTCTATTTCCCAGCAGACCCTGCAGTAAGTCTAGGCAATACAAACCCTTGCTGGAAAAATAGTTTCCCCGCCCTTGAAGTACTCTACTAACATACTATTTAAAAAATGGAGCAACATTGCAACTTTTCTTCAACTACCAATATTGCAAATAAAAGCAAATATCACATTTTATTAATCTTACAATTTATCTTTTGCATTTGGTTCGAAATGTCTCCCATTTTCCAAAGTTGCTGCCCTTCTGAATCTGAAGAAGTGAGAGTGCAATTGTCAGGGCCCATGGTGGCCATTTCTCATTTTTCTTAATCAGTTAGGTCAAGTAGGGAAGGGCTCAGGCTTGGGTAGCACGGGTCTTTCCACACAATAAGGTATCAAAGGTAGAATGCAGATCCAGGCTGGTGTACTGGTGGTCAGGAAGCCACAGCTCCATAATTAATGCAGGATGAATAGGGATGTTTGCTGGCTTGAGTGCCTTTGGCATCTATGAGTTTTCTTCATCTTTATCTTCATTTTCACTTTCTCTTCCACTCCTGACCCTATATTCCAGTCCTAGGAATTCACAGAAGGCTTGCCTATGGTAAGTAGGGAGGATAGTAGGAAATAGTAAATGTCTAGGATGGGAGGTTAGTATCCTGATACTCTTGCTGTAGCCCAGAGTAAGGAACACCAGAGGGAAATCAGAATTTCTATGAGAATTCTGTGTGTGTGTGTGTGGTGAGACAGAATCAATAGGATTGTAGCCTTCAGGGAATGCAGCGTTGGGCAAATATAGAGGCCCCCCCAAATGGGCATGGCTTCAGCCCCTCTACACTGGGATTAAGTGACTCAGAACTTCTTATGATGTCTGTGCCTAGACTCAATCATCCTTATCTTCCTATCACTTTCTTAAACAGAGAAGTTCATCTCCCCTCTACAACTCAAACTAAGCTCTGAACCCAGGATCCTATATCCAAATAATCATTGAAGTTTCCTACAAGCAGAAGGCCATCTACTGAGGGTCTCTGTACTTTTCCTGTTAAACTTCCTGATAGAGCTTTGAAATCACATATTTCTTGACTACCTGAACACAGTCTAGTCTGTCTCTCCTCACTCTGCCTTCCAGAACCATATCCTAGGCTTGTGGGAATTTTCCTTCTCTCTTCTTCAATATATAGAAGCATCAGAATAAGCAGAAACTGAAACATAGTCCAGAAAGTGTGACAATACCCTGTATGACAATAAGTAGACTCCATGAGCTTTTCCTCCCTCAGTTCCTTTTCTAAAAACGATGAGCTTTCAGTCTGTCTGTCACAGTGTTGCTTTGCAGCTATCTCAGTCCTGGTGTGGTCTTTTCTTTTGCTCTCAATATCTCTTCTTGCTGCTTCCTGCAAACTAGCAAGAACAAACAGATCTCAGATCCCTTCATGACTGACAGTTTCTCTCAGTTTGTAATCAGAAGGATTCCACCCCCAACAATAAAAATACCCCCACATTAAATACATGAAAAAGTATGTCAATCTAGTCTGAATAAACTGTATTTTATTAATTTTTAAAATTTATTTATTTATTTATTTTTATTAAGTCATATACACATAGATCATGAATACATTTATGCATATGTGGGGTACAATGTGTTGATTTTTTTATACAATCTGATGTGGTTACATCAAACCAATCAACATATTTTTTGGCTAATTTACTTGATTATTGTGTTAAGACATTTATGTTCTACACTTGACAGATTTGGCTTATACCCTTGCAATATGCTCCATAGGTGTGGTCCTGCCTTTTACCCTCCCTCTACCAAACTTCCTCCCTCCCTACATTTCACTCCGCCCTTCCCCCCCTACTCCATTTCTCCCCTTCATCCTGGGCTATATAAACTGTATGTTAAATAGATAATTAATAAACTATATTTGTTCTCCCCTATAAAGAGTGTCAGTATTTCCCTCAGTGTCACATGCCTAAGTCCACTGGGGGGGAAGCCTTCTCTGATCCTGGATGCTGGATAGCAGAGGCCCTGGCTGGATCCACGCTGTCCAGCCATTGACTACGTTTGCCACCCTTCTCTTCATCTCTCAGCAGTTTGCATTCTCAAGCCAATGGACACAGCTATAGTTTGGAGCCATTGTTTTCCAGGGGACAAGGAATCCCAAGTCACATCCACTGATGTCATCTGAGGAACCCTATGTGGCCCATGTCTTCTACAGAAGGCTGTCCTCTTGGGGCCCTAAGCACTGCAGGAAGCGTTCCTGCCAAGTACATCACGAGTCTTCTTTGATGGAAGGACTGCCTGTCTTCAAGACAGAGTAATTCTTTCCATTTGTTTCGCCCTTATTCCACCAACTCAGAGAGGACAGAGATGTTTTGAGACTCGGATCTCTATCGTTTCAACACACTTTCTCCCCTACCCCTACCTATCCCAGCTCCAGAGAGGTAGCCCAGTTGTAGCAGGGCAGAGGCAGCATTGCTGGAGGCAGAAGGGTGAGTACACGGAGCAGCACCATGTGAAGTCCACCTGCCTGGCAGAGTTCACAGTCTGACCAGGGATGATCTAGTCCCATATTTCACAGCTGCTTTCCAGGATGTTTCCACACCATAGCCTTCATAACCACCACCCTGACTTATCGTCTTGAAAACTGTTGAGAGCTGCTACTTATGGAGACTGTGCTCAGGGCATGATTGTGACCCTTGTTCATCTTCCCACCTGACTGCTCGGAAACATCAGTTCCCACGACCTCTAGATTGATATACAACTATGGGCATCAACTTCACCTTGAGTTTCCTCTGCCTTTTCCTTCTTCTCTTAGTGGACCTGAATATCTTTGACACCTCCAGGCCTGGGTTTGCTGTGCTCTGGATCTGCATCCTGGTCAGAGTTTGGCTCTGGGGTCCTGGGATTCTCAGCAGGATCTAATTTTTTACCTCTGTAAGTTGAGTGTATTTGGGGAATACCAAATCATAGTAAATATCTAAAATGTTAAATATACTTATAGGATCTACATGACAGAATCTTTCACATGAGCACTGACCAGGAGAGTCTTTGGCATATGAAGACCCCTGTGGGCCCCTGGCACCTGGATGATAATCAGAGACTCAGTAATGCTCTGCCACTGTGGTCACGTGCTTGAGTTTCTGGGAACCTAAAGTTGGTCATCATTCTTGGAAGTTGTGCAATTACTCATGGGTGGTATGGCCCCATCTGTGCCCACGTCCCCCCACTTGTAAAAGAAAGCATTGGGCATAATTATAGGAGGGGCTTTACCTAACAAATGCAATCACTGTAACCTGGTTCTTGGTACCCTCAATGAATCTCCAACAATAATAATAATAAAAAAAAGAAATTGGGGTAGAAAGCCCTTACTGTCCTATTCAGCGTTAACTGTATGGTATTCTTATCTATACTTTTGATTTATCTTTCTTCCCTTTCAAATATCCTTCAAAAATCCCCAGAATGTGGAGCTGAATCTTAGCTGACCACTGCAACTTGCCAGGGTATAAAGTGTTCTTTTTAAATTTTTTTTCTCCTAAGCCAAATGCAGGAGATTTGCAAAAGCCCTACTGGGACAAACTGTGCCCCTGAATTGTTCACTCTATTTATTATGTGCATTACAAATTAGCACCACACTGCATTGATAGAAGCAGTGTTTACAAGTTAAGCATGGATGCTGATCATTAATGGAAAAATAAATTAAAATCGCCACATCCTCAACCTAAAGAATCCTGGCACACTTGTGGACAAGATTAATGTTATAAAACAAGGTTTTAGAGGAGATATAGGAGAATGTGTCCTTGATATAACAGAGTTCAATATATTTTATCGTGAAGTTTCCAGCGAATTGATTTGCAGATGAAAGCTCAGGAGCCCGCAACCGCGGACAACAGAGCTGCCTGACCAGTGAGTCTGGGGGCTGACAAGAGGAGGGGGATGAGAGAGTCCTCTAGATATTAGATGCCCAGGAACTTCTAAGAGCCTTTTCTCAGATGAGATGTTCTTACTTGACATGCCTTTGCTTGGTGGCGTTGCTCTGAAAGCTTCTCCTAAAGCAGCCAGTGCTCTCTTCTATTCTATCACATTTTTCTCCTCTAGGAATACATGGTTTCAGGGGCTAGCAGTGAGTGAGGACCAGAGAATTATCTACATTCTGATAGTATAAAAGACTCTCAGGGTTTGGCCTTGATTAAATGCAGGCTCTGGCATTCTTCAAACAAGGACAGGTAGAGTCTACACGCTCTTTCTTTCAACCCATGTTTACTGAACACCTATTCAGTACTGGCTCTGCCTCATTGATGTCACAACTCCCAGGGCCCCAGGCACATTAAGGAGGAATTATAACACAGAATGGTCAGGGCTGTGATGAGTTAAACACAGGATACCGCCATGGGAGCATAGTATGGGGGCCCTGACCTTGCCTGGCCATTCGGGGACACCTGAGCAGCATCTCTTAGGGCAAACACTGGCTCAGTCTCTAAAGACCATGTCTGCTTTAGAGAGAGAGACAAGAGGCAGTGAGCAAGGGAGGTCATTTACAATTCTGTCACTCCTAAATTTGTCTGAACCTTTTTGGAAGGCATTTGTATTTCCTGCCAGCATCACCTCTTGGGGGTGATGAATTCCAATAAGTTTCAATCCATTTATTACTCACTGTGAGAGAAATTGCTTCCTTTTATGTCTGGAACTAAACCTGGATCAGGTTTCACAGGATATCCCCTAGTCACAGAACTGGAATGTGGTGAGGGAGCCTATACTCCATGCATCCTCAAGGCTCTTGGCTTTGTGGGTCCAGATGTCTACTTTTCTTGGCTTTCAGACTGAAGACTAACCTTTCAGCATGTCTGATAGTCTCATTTTATTTATCTATCTCAGAATCTTTGGTTGTACTCTTTTAGGTTGTGGTGGCCAGAACATCTCTCAACTACCCTGCTTTACAATGAAAGCTGCTTTATATAAGGGAAGAAAAATATTTTTGCTTTCCCTTCTGACAACACTGTATGAGAACACAGGATGACTGACTGAGAAATCTTCTAGGGTGGGGTACTTACATCAAAAGTATCTTTATATCTCTGGGGCCTCCCCAAGAGTTGGTTATATGATCAGCAAATGGAGGGTGGATGTCTGTAGAGGAACTGGGTGAATGAATATCCTGAGAAGTGGGAGGTTCTTGTCTTCGATCATTATTAAGAACCTAGAACACTTTACATTACATTCAAAGTTCCAAGTTTTTATTTTAAAATTACATTTCTGGGGGCTGACTGTGGCTCAAAGGAGTGGGGCATTGGCCCCATGTACCGGAAGTGATGGGTTCAAGCCTAGCCCCTGCCAAAAACTGCAAAAAAAAAAGTTCATTTCTGACTGTCCTAAACTCTCACCAGACTTGTAGCTGCTTCCTCAGAGTCAGCAGTCTTTGCTACCTACTGGAGTTATTTATAATGTTTTCTTTACAAAATTATTGTGGTTTTATAATTATACAGTGGAAAATGTTTATTGTAAATGATTTAAAAAACATGGAAAGGATAAAGTAGAAATGTAAAATTATTCATAATTTAACTACATTTCAATACATTTTTAGTTTTTTTCTATGATACATTAGTGATTTTTCTTTTTAAAAATTGGAATCTTTCTGAATATTATAAGTTGATTTTTACATACATTTTTACATGCTGGGGAATATTTTTGAAAATATTTTAAGTAGTTGATTTATAGTCCGTCAAATGGATATAAATTTGACTTGTTATCACACTTTGGATAGGTGAATTATTTCCAATATTTTGCTATAACAAATATTTCTATAGTTCTTAGTATTGCCACAGTCTACTAGATCTAAGTCTGATTATTCCTCGTTCACTATGTGTGACTAAAATGCTTTGTCTAGTAGGGTAGTTTCCACAGTGAGTTCTGGTCACTCAATACACAAGCTAATCTGCAGTGTGGGAGGAAATATTATAACTCTGATTTTTATGTGTTTTTAATTTACATGTTCACAATTTCTACTTTTTAATTACCATCCAAAAGTCAACATAGTACACTGGTAGAACATTATATGCATGTAATCTTGTAGTAGTGCCCCTGTTCAGAGGGTACATGCTCAAATTCTTTTTTACCTATATGGGATTTCAATAAAAACTATTTGGAGACCTCTGATCTATGTTACCCAGAAAATTTGTAAAGCTTTTTTTCTCTTGGAGTGTTCCTAAAGCTCTGGGATTTTAGGGAAAACTGAATTGTGAAGGGCTCCAAGATCTACTAAGCCCCTAATAGCTTTTCTCTGTCACTGCCAACAATGAGATCCCTTCTGTGACTGTAAGAAATGGTGGCAGGGACTTGGTTGATCTCCTTTTCTCTGAACGGCCATCAGATACCACCCACCCACTCCTGGTGACTTCCTTATGCCATCTCTTCCTTCCAGGTGAAACTAAGGAAGTTATTCCAAGGAGCCTGATGATGCCAGTTTCCCTTGATCCCTGCTTCCCTTCCGCCTAGCTTCAAGAAACTTATTTTTTCCCCCACTCTCTGGAAACTCTTCCATGATACTCTCGCTTTTACACAATACCTTTTTTAAAGCTCTCCACCTCACCAGCAAGACAAAATAAAATAAAACAAAAACCGTAAGTATATACTATCTCTTTAAATTGTTGCTGGTCCCTTGAACTTTTATAACTTTTGTTTGTAACAGCATTATTGAGGTATAATTGAAGCATAATAAATTGCACATTTTTTTTCTTTTTTTTTATTGAATCATAACTGTGTACATTAGTTCAACCATGGGGTACAGTGTGGGGGCTTCACATGCAATCTGAGATATTTTATCAACCTGATTGACATACCATTCATGATATATTTTCTCATTTACTATATGAAAACATTTTTGATCCTTGTTTAGAAGTTTTCTCCTGACCCTTCGAATATGTACCACACATGTGATCTCACCCTTTGTCCCATCTCCCCCCACCCTCTCCCTCCCCTTCCCTCCCTCTCCCTTTTCCCCTTCTTCCTGTGCAATAAATGGGTTGTAGCCTTCACTTGAACGATAAAGAATTTGTCT